>JAJVSH010000060.1:806485-890557 GCA_021460005.1 Tetramorium alpestre | reverse complement strand
ATNTATATATATATNTATATANATATATATATATACATATAAATTTATATTGCCATATTTTAAAGATACACTTAATATACTTGTTTATCGGACAATTTAAAAATAAGTTTGATGATAATTATACTTATTAAGAAATGTATACGGATACGAATGTAACTGCATGCAATTTATCGAGTATTTATTATAGTAGTTTTAAACTCACGTATAATTTAATCTTTAGATGTATATATAACATCTCCGGGAATCTTGCGCGCGGAAACGTATTTGCATGCTGCTCAACATTGTATTATTTTAGCAATTGATGTAGAGATGTTCACGTCGACGACGTCCATAATAAGATACGGTATGATTGCTTTATTCTAGTTTATACGACAAAAAAGCTTAACGAATAATGATGCTTAATTCCTGTATGTATATACATTAAGCAATGTGCATATATTCAAATTAATTTTATGCAAGCAGCTTTTTAAATAACGGTGAATGCCAGTCAGTCAGAAAATTACTGTTATATTTGGAATTGAGCTTAAAAAAATGTGAGCTATCAAAAATTGCTGAGTCTGATTAAAATAGATTTTTGCGACATGTGACGGATTGCTCAATCGTTGTATTTCCTGAACATGTCGATAACAATGCGAATAATATTTCACTATATCTCATGATTACACGTTCTTCAATTATTTATATTGTATGTATTTATAGTTCGTGTGTTTGAAAAGAACGTTTGATCTCTGTATTAATTCTCGCATCACCAAAAGTTTTGCTAGATACAAACAAACCATGACGAATTTTTTTATATCTTATATTTGGAAATAAATTTTAATAATTAATTTATTATATAATGCTATGTTTATCTCGAAATTAAGATTATAATTTCCTGTCAGAAAATGTTTTATCTGCATCTTTTCGGCTGAGTGAGAATTAATATTCGACAGGCATGGAACACTTGATAATTTCATATTATCCACCGATCACTATGATTCTCAATCTTAGCTCGATAAGATCGTATCGATCCACTTCCGATATATAATTCATTGTAATTTTGTAAATAAATTAAATATTATGTAATTTTCCAGTCCATCAATTGATAATCCCTTGAACACATTGATGATCCATGAGCAAGAGTTTGTTACAAAATTATATTCTTTCTTTATACGCTTCGAAAGTTGACTTTCGTAGATTAGTAATCTAAAAAGCAACACTCATAGATTTGAGTGTGGCCTACATGAGCGAGGCTGAAATAGATTTATATGTTTAGCTTTCTAAATCGGAATGAATCCTATCGCGCTTTCCTATAACTGTTATACAAAATGTACCGAATGTCCTGAGAAATATTGGATATATTACAATGCGAGAGATAGTCGATGAAAGTTGAAATAAATCTCTTAATATCAAACTTTCGTTGAAGAAACCAAATCTATGACCGAGTCCATAACATCCGGTAGATTTCGGGCACGATGTAATATCTGCCGGCGATATTACGAAGCGTTTCACTCTCAAATCGACGCGGCGAAACCGGGTAAATGGGAATGCAAATGAACCCCGGTGTTATCAACATCCAAGGGTGACAAGTCGCACAGCCGCGTTCCGGAATGTGTGCAAATGCGTGTGTCGCATAATGTTATCGTCGTCCCAAATTCTCGCCCGTTAAGTGCCGAGAAGAGTGCTTCACGGCACGATACCCACGAATTGATACGTCCCGAGGACGTGCGTAATCTCGGCGAAGTCGAGTCTGGGTACTTGACGATCGCACCACCGATCTGTGACCGTGCAGTTGCCCGTAGCACCGTTACGACACTCGAATGCTTGTAACAAAACGATCCAAATTTCGGGGGGAACCGAGACACAAGCTGTAACATCGGATAATAGCATGTTTTGTCGCTTTCCGACCGATTCCTTCGTACGAAGAAATAACAGCTTAGGGCGATCCGCTTCCCTTCCACGTTGCTCTTCATCGAGTTCGCAAAGAAGCGAATAGGCCGAATTCTTTCGTGTTCGATAAATAAAAGCCTGTACCATAATCTCGATCATTATAAGATCAAGCCCATCGACTTTCTACTCGCTCGTAACTTTCCTCGGACCTTTTTCTCCAGCGTTCACGAAGGTCCGGCAATAAAATCGCGATTTAATGATTCGTGCATCCTTTCTACTATGCTTATTAAAATATTCGAGCGATTCAGACTCAAAGGGTTAGGTTAGGTTATTGTGCCTTTATTTTCGTTCTCTATTAACATTCTTGTGCTATTGCACGTAATAATGCATATAATAATACATGTATATCAAATATGAAGATATAAAACCGAGAATGATTTAAAATCAAATATAATTGAACGCTTTGATGATTTCCTCAGCGATTATTGCGAAATACATTCAAGTTATATGTATATACGATTCTTCAGCAATTGTTGGCCAACGTACGGCAATTTAGAATCTATAATATAACAACTCGGCGCGACAATTTATTAATCTTCGGCGCATTACATTCATTAATGTGTCTACTGTTCGCCCTCGAGATTAATCTTAAATATATAAGCAGGTATTTTCTCTCCTTTGATCAAAACCGGCTATGAAGATGCTTCGTGGAAGGGCGTTAAATGAGTTTCAAGAAAAGTGATCGAGAGCAACAGTCGTTGTACCCGGAATGAAATTTCGGAACGAGAGAGGGAAAATTAATGTTTGCGATCTTTACACGCGTAAATCGCCAACTCGTGACGAGATCCGTGAGAATATTCGCACGTATTTTGTACTTTTAATTGAACGCATTTCTCGTTCATTCTAGCGCCTGCATTACTTACAAATCTCATCAAAACGCGTATAAAAATTACACTTTTTTACGGAGCATTAAATTGTATATGTATGTCAATTATTATTTATGTAAAATATGCCCCTTAGTGATTTTATGACAAGTTTATGAGTACATGCTTTAAAACATAAAAATTCTATTTAATTACATAATTACAACTTTTTATTTACGCTTTTTAGAAGCGCTTTTATCTGTGCCTGCTGCGGGTTAAAGTATCGGCGTATTAACTGCCGTCGATAAAATATTAAGCGAGAAAATATAAGAAACGCGATCGATAAGCCGTGAGCAACACGAGTACCATTATTCGAATGGGACTGTAAATCTTTGTACCATGACGAAAATCGGGAGAGAAACGCCGTAGGAATTCCGCAGATCCGCCGAAGCGGTAGTGAACAGTTTCGATTTAATATCATGCTTTGAATTTACAATTCAAAGGATACCGAAATATCTCCAGCTTTCCGAGTGATGGATGGCATTGAATTCCACGGATCTATTTGCGGACATATATAACGGCACTGCACTTTAAAAAATTACTATTATCGTAGTTTTAAGTTAGCACTTTTTATCTGTTTTGTAAAATATANCGTATACTTGAATTTATTTATTTTATTTATCAATCTAACTACTCTAATCTACGAATTGTAAATTCTATCGTGTATTACTTTTTTTTTATTATTTACTTAATTATTCTTAACAGTTTAGAGACTTAAAAGATTATCGAATGTAAAGAGTTTAACATAAATCCTTAATAAATAATAACATATTAGATTCGTGTGATATATTTATATAAGTAAAAGTATTTAAATTATTGGAGAATTATAGATTTTTCTATATATCAAATTCTGACGTGATATATTTATTGTAACATTTTAATAAAAATGTTTTTAATATAAAATAATACTACATCAAAAAAGCTTTATATTATTGAAAAGCTAATAGATACTACATGTTTCGTGTTTGAAGCAACGTCTGTCAGGAGTTTCCGTAGTGTAGTGGTTATCACGTGTGCTTCACACGCACAAGGTCCCCGGTTCGATCCCGGGCGGAAACATACCTTTTTTTTGCCGTCATAATTTAATTTCTTTTATCTAGAAATTTATATACTTTTAAATTTAAATGTTGTAAATGTCTTATTGTAAAATTATATATATTGAATTGAATTAGCGTCTTACATAAAATTTATATAAATAGTATAATTTAAAATAATAGCGAAATATTTTCAATATAGTATCTAGATCTATATATATAAAATGAAATATATATAATATATATATATTGTAATTAAAAAATTATTAATCTATAACTTGACAGAAAACTTTATAAATATAAAAATTATATATATATACATATATGTACGTATATATGATAAAAAATTTAATTACGCATGTTACGGCAGACGAGCTCAATTGTCAGGATGGCCGAGCGGTCTAAGGCGCCAGACTCAAGGTTCACACCTTCTCAGTTCAAGACCGAGTTTCCCGGGTTTTCTGGTCCTCTCTGAGGGCGTGGGTTCGAATCCCACTTCTGACAAATTCTTTTGTTCGTAAAAACTTCGTGAGTGAAAGATAATCAATTAAATTATTCTCGAGAGTTTATTAAAAATTTTAAGATATTTTTTTATCTCATACGTATTTATGTAGATAAAAGAACTATCCATGACATTTATGCCAAATTTTTTTATGCCAAATTTTATCGGAAATGATATGATATCTACTCGTATATATCTTGAATTAAATAAACGTACCGTGTGTATTTAGTGTGTGCACTTTATCTGCATTATTAAGAGACTCATCATCAATTGTCAGGATGGCCGAGCGGTCTAAGGCGCCAGACTCAAGGTTCATAACCTTCTCGGTTCGAGATCGAGTTCAGGGCTTTCTGGTCCTCTCTGAGGGCGTGGGTTCGAATCCCACTTCTGACAAATTCTTTTGCTCTTCATTATAAGTTTTTTTACAATTGTAAAGTTTATTTTTTTGCTTCAGTAATTAATAAATACAATGCTCAAAGCATCGAGTGTACCGTAAAGTACGTATGATTTAACGTCGTCGGTTCAAATCTCAGTACGGATACTTTTTTTTTCTATAAAAAAATGATTTGTTTCAATTATTTATATGTTACGTTGTTATATGTAATATAATTATTATTTTTATTGTTGTTGTTACTTACATTACTTGATATAAAATATAAAGATAATAAGTTTTATTCCGAACCATGAACTATTTCTTATAATTAGAGATCTTTTATGGAGTGCTATGAGATGTTATTGGAATTAATTAACGATACTAATTTAAAAATATATAAATATATAAATGATATATAGATTTATTTTTTAAATTAATGTGCAGTAGCTAACCATTTCTCTCATATTTAAAAAATGTTTACCATAATCCGGTATGGTCTAGTGGCTAGGATACCTGGCTCTCACCCAGGAGGCTCGGGTTCGATTCCCGGTACCGGAATTTATTTTTTTTTCGACAAAATTTTTAACTACACATTGTAATACTATGTAATTGCGCTCTAGTTGAAATTTGACTTTGCAATTGTATAAAAGTAAATTATAATTAAAACAAATATAAGAAATGTATGAAAGCAAATTACGATTTAATAAAATCAAGTGTAAAAGCAAATTATAATTTAAAAAAATCAACTTTTTTATATACTTATTTATATAATTGTTTTATTATTCTATTATAAAAAGCTCTCAGTGATTCTTTTTTGCTTTCGCATCACTGATAAGTCACGTTGTTGTTATATACTCACGAAATGATTGACGGTACTACAGTTTGACAATACAACTGAACGAATCGTCTTACGGCAAAACATACATTGTTAAATTTGCAGTCGAATCGGTTATTTCGTTAAGTGGAAAACGACAGATCATTTTAGCCGCTTGCGAATCTGCAGTTTGATAAATTGTTTCTGTATTGGCCTCTTATATCGTAATAAAGTACAAGACGCTTGGGAACGAAACGAATCGCGGGATTGCAGCGGCATTGCAATTACCGCTATTTTCTTAAATTATTGGCGAGATGGAAGACGTTGCCGCGACGAGCGAGTGTCTATAATTCGAAGAAAAAAAACAACGACAGTACAATCTGCGCCCCGTTTATTCATGGGCAATCTTCTCTAGCGCAACGAAGGGGGTATAGATTCAAACGACCCTCGATAACGAGTACTTTAATACACATACATCGCTTGGGGGGGAAATCGCACCCACGCGACATAGGTGACCTCCCATGCCCTGTACGCAGCGTGTCCTTTACCGTTGTCGTGGTCACGGAGCGGAGTAGCAGGGATGGCACGAGGAACGAGTGGCAGCCCTTTGGAACAGTTCCGGAAGTTGAGCATTCTGCGTCTCACCTATCTAAAGTGAGAACTGCTGTAGACCTTATCGCGGGCGTGGGCGTGTCCTGTTCATTTATCACGCGTCTCAGAAGATCGTATTGTCTCGTTTACATCTTATAATTGCGTACTCGTATCCGCGTACCGTTTGCATGATCCCCGAGTCGGAATTCCCCTTTCATTTCCCTTTTAACGATTTCATATAGATACGTCGGCTTATGGGCACTGGACTCAAATTCACCCGCGTTTTTGAGGTATTCATATCACGTGTACAACAAATTTGTCCTGACGGTCATAATCGTCTTCATGGTAACTCTATTCGCTGATATTTGCTTGAGTTTCGATGACCTGACGATCATCGCGGATGACGGATGCATCTTCGCCGGGATCATCGTGGTGTTCTTCAAGGTGATAATCTTCCAAACTCGCCACGAACAGATCGTACGATTGCTCCACAAGACCGTCGACGGCTGTGCTCAACTCTGCAAGTTTCCCAGTGAGTAAAATTATCAGCGTTCGTGTATCCGGCACTTAGATGAGAGACTGATACGACAGAAGAATCCAGAGATTATGGATAATTTCAAACAGAATATCATTCGGAATTTCACATGTTGTGTAATTTTATTATGAGCGATATATTTATTTATCCAACGACATGTCTATATTACTATAATCTGCAGTTCTTAAGCGAATATCGAATCGTTGCAGTCCGGGGAAGAGTGAAATATCATGTAAATGGCTTTAGTGCCAAGTCATATAAATATATATGTATATGTATATATATATCCTCTGTTAAGCAAACACGATGACAGGACGACGCGTAATTTTACGTTTTAATGAGATCCGCGCGTCGAGGGACACTGCGAAAGGGCTATCGTAGCCTCGTCGACTTCTCCGTTAATTCAGGACCACTCGAGAAATTTTTCCCGCCGGCCTCTGCCAGTCCTTCTCGCGACGTATCCCCTTGACACGCGATTAAGGATCTACACGACTCATTCACGCGGAATTACTCGGCAGTTTGCATAATCACGCCTGATACATGCATCCGCGACACGTGACGTTTCTTTGAAATCGCATATCAAATTTCACTAATTCTAATATCGTGTCGCGAAGGCCGTAAGAGGCAAAGTACACACCAACGATATTGACTGTATGAAAACGATTGTATTCTCCTCTCGAATCCCTGTCTTCCAGTCTGAGGCTTTTCACGCGTCTGCCCGACGCGATTGTAATTCACTGATACTGCGAGTTTTAATTATTACCATTTAATCAGTTGGTGGCGAAGACGAAATCCTGGAGAAATACCTGCTGCTCTGCCGCGTGACCTTCTACGGGTTTAGCATCCTGGGCTTCTTCCTCGTGATCGGCTTACTGTTCGTCGTGCCCGTGGAGAACGGGGAGCTGCCGGTCCGGGCGCGGTACCCCTTCGACACGACCGTGTACCCGTGGCACGGGATCGGCTTCTTCGTCGAGGCTTGCACCGTCTCTGTCGGCGTGATCGCCATCATCGGCATAGACAGCTTGATCACAAACCTATGCAATTTGTTTCTCGTGCAGCTCGAGATCTTGAACGCGCATTTTAAGAGCTGCGGCAGCGACGAAGCTCCAGACGATATCGATAAGCGAAATAATTCAGGTGCCATACGTAGAAATGCTTGTTGCGGGGTATCTTCCACGGTCGAGGCCAGCTGTGGAAAGGATAATTACAATCCGGACGCGATTCGTCGTGGCTTCGCCGAGCGGTTCAGACGATCCGTCCGCAATCATCAACGTCTGCTCGCCGTAATAGATGACTTCAACGAGATCTTCAGCGTCGGCATGTTCGTTCAGATGCTCTCGAGCACCACGATGATTTGCCTAACCGGCTTCCAAGCCGCCTTGGTGAGTCGTGATAAGTCAAAGTGCCAAGTCGCGGTCAGATCGTGATCAGAGCCCCGCTTTGTTTCGAGCAGGTCATAGGCCAGAACTCCAATACATATAAGTTTGCGGTATACCTGATGGCAGCTCTTTCGCAGCTCTTCTATTTCTGTTGGATAGGAAACGAAGTGATATATCAGGTGCGATTATGCCTCGTAGCAATACTTGTTTAAAACCACTCTTTTATTAGTAGCTTACCGATATGCGACACGATTTCTTTTATTATTTAATAGAGCACAATTTCGAAATTATATATTAAATTCAGCGCGTTGCAATATTGAAAGTAAAAACGTACTACAAAATTTATTTTTATTTTTACTTTCGACACAAATAAAACCACTTTAATCTAAAGAATATTATATAAAGCCACAATAAACGAAAAAGTTAGAAAGTTGATAACAGCTATATTTTAATAAGCTTACGATTTCTTTGGAATTACAACCGATAATTAGCACGATATGTAATTAATTTGGATTTATAATATATATAATTAAAACGAACTTTCATATCGGGTTGAATTTACGATTTTACAGAGCGCGTCGTTGACGCAAAGCCAATGGCTCTCGAAATGGGATGACGTACTTTCCGTTAAGACTGGACGTCTGCTAATACTGTCTCTAATATTTTCAAGAAAAGCGATAAATCTAAAAGCAGGTGTGTTCTACGTCTTGTCCATGGAGACGTTCACCGCGGTGAGTACATCTTCAAAAGTGCAACGACGATCTTATCCTCAGACCGGTTGAATATTGCGTGATACTTCTGGCAGTGGAAAAATATCGAGTGAGCTCGCAGTAATTAAATGAAATTAAAGTCATCGGATAGGCACTCGACGAGAAAGATTGAATTTATAGCGACTGAAGTGTATTTCTCGCGTGATTCCGCAAACTTTCCAGCGAATTCTGCGAGACATTGGCAAAAATACGATTCGCACGTGAGTGTGAAGCAAAGATATGATTCACGCATTAACATGAGTTAGATAAGCCGCATTTCACCGGAAAGTTAATAATTTTAAGTATGATATTTTTTTGCCGTTGCTCCCTACACGTGCCGACTCCGCTTCTCTTCACCCGCGGCGAACCGATGTCCGTAACTATAAGCACATCAAGACGAAAGAACGGAACGCCGGATGTGAATGATACTCCGTAAGAGACCAGAAAGAACACGAAGAGCAAAACGCATCTCTGGCACGTGCAGAGAGGCGAATCGTGTTCTCCGCCCATTCTTCGTGAACAACCGCGTATTAAATCAATGGTCGCGCGATGAATTGTCTGATGCAAGAGAATGCCTAGAGACACCAGATCAAAGTACGAAGTCTCAATAGTCACTGGCACGTGTGTCCGAAGATTTTTTCGCGTATGCTCGAGGTGACTTAAATTAGAACCTTTACGTGAAGCAATCTCGACTTGGATATTTTGATTAATTGCTGCACACATTATTCGATTAAATTTTCCATGACACGTTCTTTTCGGCGTACTTGCGAGTTACGTCGTTTATCATTCGCGATTGCATCACGGAAGATCGATCGATGATTCATCGATGTCATTTTGTGGATTTTTCGTAGATCCTGCGAGGCTCGTACTCCTTCTTCGCTCTGTTGAACACCATGAACTCGGAAGACGATCAGTGAATCCGACAACCTTTCGGCTCTAGTTACCATAGAACTATGATCAAGTGTTTCGTTGCGAAGCCTATTGCAACAATGCGATCGAAAAGTAGCTACATAACATGTGCGTCAACTGATCCAGAACAAAACACGTGCAATTATTGCTATGAGATTTGCACAAAATATATCGAGTGCGTTGTTAAATTTTACCGAATAAAGTTGTTGAGATACAAAGAGAACGGATATTTCGATGAAAACATAATGTAAGTCGTAAGTATTAGAGACGGAATTATTTTACAATTATGTTAGAATTTAATTAGAATTATACTATAAAACTATTTAGAACTAAGGATTCCATTGAAACTGATTAAAAAATGAAATACAAATCAATAATAGCCAGTTTTGTAATTGTTCACGATGTGGCTTAGTAAAATAATGTTATTATCGTCATTATGGAATATATGACAATTTTCAAATTTATAATAAATAAGTTACGAAAAAGCGACGGAGAATTCTTTACAAAGTGGCGTAAAATAAAATCAACCTCAAGCGCAAAACACGGTTGTACAATTTTGTTTGATACATTAAAACTGGCACACATTCCTCCGGAGTAAAAACACGTTGTTTAATTGAATCCAGCATGACTCACAGTGAAACTGTCTCCAGAAGCGTGGAGTTTTACTGAACTTATATACAGGCGTGGGGCCGATTTTATATATGCGTCATTTTAATTTACAGTAATTTCATGAGCGAATTTAGGCTATATGGAATTTACGCAATATCTTGATTCGCCAGTTCAAATCTGTACTTGATCATAAAAAACAGGTTGGCAACAACTTTTACGATTTGGGGTCGTCGCCGAAAATAGGATTGCAACCAGTCTGAAATGGGATGACGATGGGCCAACCGTAAAAATCCCCGTCCGATTAAACCGCCGTCGGCATCGTATCAGCATGATCGCGATTAAGATATCGTACCGTGCAATTCGAGGTGCAGATCGATCGCCAGATACACTTTACATGTATAAATAGAGAGGAAGGAAGCGATTGCGGGCATTTTTTTTTTATGGTCCGACTATCTCGCAGATTATCGGGCAAATCACGAGCATTATACAGAAGTTTTTTTCAAGGATATATATTTGTACTTATCTTTTATCTTTATTCTCCGTAAGAAACGATTCGAACAAGCAAAACTGGTGACTTTAAAGAAGTCTGATAAAAGAAACAAATCGCGTACAAGTCCACAACGATTCATCTTGCCGATCTAATTTAAGTGTCCCTATCTTTTCTCCTGGAAATTTGATAATGATAGATTAATGATAGATCGCGACAAAGTCAAAGTAAGCTAATTGTAAGATCCTCGCGATCGAACACGCGAATTTCACATAATTCACGCACTCTTACGTTTCGCGGCTCGCGGAGACAAAAATCGGAAGTGATACTGGTTTTCCTATCGCCATCCCGTTAGCCAATTTATCTCGCTGCGTTTTCCCAAAGTGGACCTTACATTTTCAATCGTCCATCAATCGAGTGCCTCGCAAGCGTGCGTCGTAAAGTATTAATAAACAGCGATAGGATAGTTGGCCGGCCTAAAAGATTCCGACGTAATCGCACGCGCGGGATCGTTGATGTACGCTCGTCGTGATATTAGATTCTTAATTAACTTCATTAGATCCACTCGCAGTCGGCGCGCGCGTAATTAATTGTCGATTGTGATGCCTTAATTAAGTATTCGTGGTAGCCGGTCGTGGCATCGCGTTCCTCTGCGACTCATCGATAAATATCTTGATAATTCAAGGAAATCGTGCAGAGATCTCCAGAGATATGACCGCCTTATTCTTGGCTTACAAATAAGGAGCATGCGGACGATATCGGGCGAGTAGATCGACACGACGGTCGCGAAACGCGAGTTTGGCGAAATCTCGAAAATCCAGTTTTCATCTCTACGATCTTAACTTGCAGGATTCAAGGTTGTAATTTACGCTGCCAGAGTAAACCAAATATTTATTTAAAAATTTATACTTAAGTAGACAAAAAAATTTTTAAATTAATTGTAAATAATTTCTATACGACCGCATAATGATTGAAGTATAAGAGTCAAGTATTTTTTTCACGTGCCGAACGGACGAAAAAGCAAGAAACATTCGATCGCTTTGCTTTACTGAAGCCGAACACTGAGACTAAGTATTCTCATTGCATGCAACTTTCTGACACCTGAGTTGCTGCCGCACGCACGTTTGCGGTATCCTTTACTTTCGTTTCCTTCTCGAACTCACGAATTCATCTTCGAGCTATCATTATTCGGTGATCCGGTAGCGGCGGTGCATTGCTAAAATCTGCACGGAAACCAGTCCTCTTTTATCATCGTCAATATTGCCTCACGGTAACAAATTAAGCGCTGTAGCCAGTGGCGATTCCGATGAAGGCAATTAGCGGGCCCGATTATCATTCGCTTCCGATCGGAGTTCTCGCGAAAATCTTTGTAAATTCTTTTAAAGAGAACCTCTAAAGAGAAGGTGGCCCGCGGATAATACCACGGGATACGCAGGGCGATTATTATGAATTACGAAGGAGCAACGGAAAGAGAGAGAGAGAGACCCGCCGGTGCCCCGGAGGAAAACTGGCCGCGACGCATTTTTCTCGACGCGCTTGAAAAGCCGCGCGGCGCAACACGTTCTCGGGATCAGAAGTCAACCAGCGTGCGGGTTTGCCAGTCGTCTTCCGTTTCGCGGGCATTTGTTACGACATCTTTTTTATGTAGTGCATCGCGTGATTATAGCTCTCGGACTCGTACAAGTGGGGGACTCCACCGCCGGTGCGACCATCCTCGTGTATCGCATGACGCGTAATTGAAATTTTTTTCAACCCTTGTGCGTTTCGAGCCGGCATACGCGATATTTGCCGCATGCTTACATAAATGAGCAAATTAATGGCATATTTCCCTCAATTATTCAAGAGACGGTAGGGCGTAATCAAAATATATCTTATACATATAAACATGTACCTTGACGTAAGAGGCTACCGCGACATTGCTAGCTATGTTTTAATTATGAATAAAATCATTAGAGGATCATTTAATTGCAAGTGGTAAACTTGTAATATCAGGGATAACTGGAAAGCGGTCATTTTGCGATTTTCCTTCTTCAATCAGAAAAATTTAAAGCCAAATACGCGCAAATTGCAAAAGTTCTGAATGTGTTCGCAGAAGGAAACTCGACGTGTCGAGATTATTACGCGAAATTTCTGAGAGTCTGAAAAACTTTATCAAGGTCTCCGTCCACCGTTAATTATCTAAAAACTGCTCGAGACGAACTGCGCGAAAAACGAAACATCGTTGATTTTCTAGAAAAAGATTCCGGAGAAGGAGCGAGCTCGTAATTCGAAGAAACTAGCGAGGCGCGCGGGGGGAGGGGGAGCGGGCAGCTCCAAAACATCAACACTGGCGTCGACGCTGAGCGCGATCACCTTAAAGAGCGATAGATCCGAATATTACTACGCGGTCGAACGATCGCGGTGAATCGCCCGAACAGAATGTTTCATAAAGATTTCTAGGTTTCTTGCAGCATCTTTCCAAAAAGAATTCCAGCATCTCCGAATATTTTGTCCTCATTAACGACGATGGATATAAGATTGGCTTCAGGAGTTACAGTTTGTTTAATTGGTAAGCAAAATCTACATTAACTTTGTATTTCCTACAATATCTCTAGATATTGTTAGCTAGCGTAACACAGATTTAATGTTCGCACATTGACGATTTGTTAAAAGCTGTTTGCCTATTTCGCCAGATTTATTCATTCAGTCAAAGGTATATTCATGCGAATGATCGACAAAGCGACGATCGTTTTTTTAACTACAATATTATGAGTATCGCATATATCTTATAATATTAATACGGCTATTTTTAGCATTAGAATGCAAAATAATGATCGTCATGAAAGGCATATTTTTTATTCGAAATACAGAAAACCCGAGTAAAAATAACGTTAGAAACAGATAAAACATGTACTGACTGTTTTACTATTGCAGAGAAAGAAACACATAGTAAAACAGTCAGAAACGGAAGGGATAGGATGCATATTTTATTCGTTTCTAACGGAATTTTTTTCTAGGGAATGCATGAACGCGAAGTTAAGAACAAGGTCGCGTCACCCTTGCCGCGTGAAGTTGACCGCGCGAGAAACGAGCGCGGACGGAGCGCCTCGCCATTCCCATTTCACTTTCAGAACGCGACGGACGCGGGACGGATCGGCTCCGGGCTCCGGGATGAGTGATGTCGCATGCCGACTAATTGGTAATCAAAGCTTACATTTGCATTTATCATTGACTGCAATACTTGTCATGAAACGTAGATTTGGCTCTTATATTGATGAATTGTGACTTGATGAGCTATAACACGCATTTCGCGATACATGCATACGGCCGAAGGCGCGTCGCACGGGCAATCGAGAGAGCGACGATTGTATTGTTCAGATAATGCTAATATCGCGGATATCCAGATCTAGAACATTAATACGCCTATTCGTCAGAATGCAAAACAATCGCAATAAGAGGCGAGCATATAGCATTCGTTGCTCGAGATACGAAAAATGCATGAACGCGAAGGTTAGAGCGGGACGCGTAGTGACGCCACGACGCCGCGTCACTTTTGGCGCGTGAAGTTAATCGCTTGTCGCGAAAAACTAAGCACCTCCGCCATCTTAAGTCTCGTTTCACTTTCGGAATGCGATGAACATGGGACGGCTCGGCTCCGGAATGAGCGGCGTCGTGATTCATTTAATTGGTAGGCATGACGTATATTAAGCTTAAATTTGTTATTTACTTGAAGTATTCATCGCGTACAAGAGATTTAGTGTTCGTATTGATGATTCTATTGAAATGCGCCCTTCGTGATTTACGTATATTCAGTCGAAGGCGAGTCGCGCGGACAATTGAGAAAGCGACGATCGCATTTTCGAATGCGAATCCGCGGATATCGAGAATATTAATACATATATTCGAAACAATGCAAAACATAATCGCAATAAAAAGCGAGCATCGGGCGTTGCTCGAAATGCGAGAAATACGGGAACACAAAATTCAGAGCGGGAGCATTGTAGCATCATCTTTAACGCTTAAAGCTGACGGCGTGAAATTATTGCGCGGAAGACGAAGCATCTTCGCCATCCTAATTGCCATTTTGTTTTCAGAACACGATGGACACGGGATGGATCGGGTCCGAAATGAATGATGTCTCGATTAATTGGTAATTAAAACTTACATTTGAATGTATGATTAACTTCAATATTTATCGTGTATAGATTCGTATATTGATAATCTGTTCGAACGCGTGTTTCGTAAGACTCGTTTGGCCGAAAATTTATCACGCGAATCAATCTAGCGACGCCGCGTCGCTCTTGGCGTGAGAAATTAATCGATAGTGATTAATCGAGAGCGATAAACACTTTACCGCCATCTTAGATGCACTTCATTGCATTTTTCTTTGTGAAATATCGCGGATATCGAAGTTTTCGGATATCAGGTACCATAATACCATTCACTGTTTCTCTGCTATCGTAATATGATTAAGTATGCGGCGCATGATTAATATCAGGACGTGTGTGATTATCATATAAAGTGTGAGAAAACCGCGCAATCATTGCGATTATGGATATTTGATATCTGAGAAAGCATTTTCATTATTATTCTTTTATTAAATATTTGTTGTTTGTATTACGAATAAAATGGTACTTGTATGCCCACAAAAAATATTTTTCCACATATTAATTTTAGATATTATTTTTATTTAAAGGTGCAGGATTATTCTTATGATCAAGTGGAGAATCTTGATAATCTGTAGGAGGTTTAGGAGGGACCGGGTGCCGGTGGAGCAACTTTGCGGTAATAAATACTATTGCTTATTTATCGTAAAAGTCGTTTTTTGTTCGTTTTATATAACGTCGGCCAATTAACTCGAACGATGACGTTGATATATTGACGCGAGCGTTTGCTAAGTTGTTTGAAACATTGCCCATTCAGGGTGTTCAATATAAATATTCTGGTTGACATTTTCATGCCACTGTGTAATTAAAATGTAAATTAACGATGCGAAAACGCAACTCATTCTCTTCATTATTACTCAGCAAGTCAATACTCAATTAAAAAATACATAGATATTAATTAAATGATTAGTTAGTGTCAATAGATAATATCGATGAATGAAAAAGGATACAGATTGCAAAGGAAACCGAGCTGTTTCACATCTGAAAACATGTCGATTTTGATTTACGAAGTACGAAGCGTACACAATACTCTGAATCAGTCTTAAATTAACATTTATAAATTAAATTAAATATTCTATTTCTAATTAACGCTGTGCTCAAGTATAGATCAAATATAGATATTAATTTCAAATAATTGCATAGTACAAATCGATAATTGAATAAAATTATTATAAATTGTATACGCGGAATATTTCTCGAAGAAAGCTTTGACAAATTTGAAGTCGTTTTCTCTCCAACAACATTTATTCGTTTACATCTCACAATCAGTCTTCGCAATCTTTATATTTTTAAAATTAAATATCTTGTTAACGCAGCCTCAATTTAAAATTTGTTCAAGATCCGCTTGAGACAAGAATATGCGTTATAAAGTAAAAAATTGCTGCTGCATCGTTCGACATCTCGCATACACGCATCTCCGGTTTCAAAAACCTGATCGATCAATCAATCACTCGCTCCAAGACTCCAGTCTCGGTCGTCACTCGATGGATTTCATACATTTCAAACACTTTACGTGACGAACGTAATACCGGCGGTTTTCCGTCAATCACCGTGCGACATCTCGACATTGTGAGCGTGGCACACAAGGTGGGCGCGCGTCTGCAACAAAGTCAGGCCAATCACGCGTAAATGGCCTATCTCGTCTCGCTTAGGAAAGAACGGCAAAGAAGAAGAAGAAGGACGCGAGTCAAGGCGAGATGTGTCGTTGTTCTTCCTCGGCCCTCACAACTCCCGCCGCGTTCGCTTCCTAGACAGATGGTCGCTTCGCCACATGTTACCTAACTGTAGCCTGTCTTTAAGTACCATTCCTCCCGGTGGTATCGAATATTTCTTGCCGGAGATCATTGTGTAGCATCCTCCGGCTAGCGTTGCATGATTCCCATGTGCTACGTTCGCGTCAAGTTGTTCGCTAACAACGTGGAAAACGCGATCGTTCGAGAGGCTTGTTTCTGGTAAAATCTCAGATGCACGAAAAGGATGGCACATTTGGAGATACATTTTAAATAAATCAATGTAATCTCTCACATTATATGAATATATTCTTTTTAAATACGACACTTATCTATATTTTTTGTTTCCGAATATGAGACTATTCATATAAATATTCAATAATGTTCATCAATAATGCGAAGAATCTATTTAAATCAATTTTTGATGAGAGTATTTTAAAGTAGATATCAGAATCGATTTCCTACAAAATTGAAATAAAATTGATATATGTTTATTATTTTGAGGAGCTATCGCGAGATTAATAATACATATATGTATGTGTATATAAATGTTTGTATACATATACACACGCGAGATCATTAACAAAACATTGTCGGTGTGCGACGGTTCGACTCCGCTTAATCAGTAAACAGAATCGTGATTAGCCGCATACTTTAATATTCATCAGTCACAAAGCCCAAATTCGACGTATGTGCATCGATGATCCGCTACGTGCGTATTTCGCAAAAATTACTTAGAATTAATTGAAATCTATCCACGCAAGCATTCGGCAAAGCTACGATCACATTTCTAGATATTGCACTGTATTTATTTTTAATTCTAGCTCATTGGTTCGGTCACTTGTGGCGGATGTGTATCGTTTCTCATTTGCACAGAAAATGCGCGAAAATGCAGCTGGAAGTAACTGCCGTGTATCGTTGTTGCGCAGCGAGTAGCGCGTCAAGTGTCACGTCAAGTGTCGCGTGATCCTCGATTTTCGGTCGCCGTGTTGCGTCAGTTGCAAGACACAGTCGCGCCCGCGTCGAATCGCTATTTTTCGGATGCGTTTTTCGCATAGTTTCTTCGTGACAGTCGCGAAAGTATGCGACGCGATTCGATTACTATCGGGAGTGTCGTGTGAAATGTCGCGTGATTGTCGAACGTTGTTAATTGTGCGTTGTTTAATTAAATCGCGATCCAGTATTCCCTTTCGCAAACGCGCAACGCGGAGTGATCGAACAGTTATTTGGCAAATCCGCAATTCTCCAAGTTCATCACAATGCGGACACATACATCTACAAGTCACATATCTACAGTTTGTGAGACGATCGTGAGACGACAAAATAGTGAAACGTAGCAAATAATTGAAGTGAAAGAGAAGAAAAATCAGCATCCGATGGAAGTCCGAAGGTTATGCGTTAAAAAGTTTTATTGAGTCATAAAGTTCACATAGTTTAAAAGAAAAAGTGTATACATGAAGAAACAGCAACGTACATGAAACCAGAAAAAAGAACGAGGCTTAGGAAGCATCGGGCAACGGCGGAGCAACTGTTGGGTGAGGATTTTATTATTTATTAATTATTCTTGTCACTCGAATTACTCTCGTTTATTATCGTGAATAAATGCTTTCCGATCGCATTCCGTCCGTCATTCTATGCTATTATATGTATAAAGTAAGACATATAAATTATTCTTGATTTTGTTGAAGTTATTTGAAATATTTCAAAAATTATTTATAACATTTAAAATATACGTGTAATATTTTCTCATATATTTATTTTGATTATGTACGTAAAATTAAAAAACTTATCTTAAATTCGATAAAAGTTTTTACCTAGAAAGATCTTGGAAAATTTTAAGTAATTATTTTATTAAATGTATCATAAAAGAGAGAATAAAAATTCAGTGCGCGTAATAAGTATTTTTCGATATTTTTCGAAAATATTTTGAGCTTCTCGTTATAATTTCGCTGTATTTGTGTTTTACAGATTAACGTCGTGTTACAAACTCCGCTGCTGCTCTACTGTCTGGTGAGTGCCGCATTATTTTAAATTTAAAGTAATGGATCAATGAAAGAATATTACAGATAAATGTCTATAATCTGGATCCATTGCCTTAAAATAGAAGAGTTGAGATAGATTAGTAGTAATCATGAAATTGATTAGACAAACTGCGAGCGTGAGTAAAGAGAGATAGTAGGAAGTATTTCCTAGATAAATTAAGTTAAGTAAAAAGTGAAGTTTCATGAAATAATCGAAGACGATTAAATGGACGTGCTGGACGAAGGTAAAATCGTCTCACAATAATAGCGAGTAAAATGCAGGAAATGTATTCTGGAATATAATCTCTCGCGAACATAAATCTATCATTTCAATGATCCAGTATCATTTCACAAAGTTTCTAATATAAAGTCTCTAATATATTTACTTTCTCCAATTATTATACACACTGCGCGCATTCGTCTCGGTAATTCTAACTATAAATAAGTACGTGCGCTTCAAGATTCGTTTAACGATCTAAAGTCGCGTTAATGTCAGAAAGATGCGCACACATTTCCCATTTCCGCCCGTATTAAGATACAAAGTATCGTATAAAAAAATTTGTGCGTGAGCTTTGAAATGATAAAATGGATATGATTACAAGTATCTCAGGATCCGCCTTTACACGTTAATTTTATACGATAATTAGCACACGCGTGTTGCAAACGCGTCCAGCGCGAAGTGCATTAACGGGACATTGTAAAGCGCGTAGTCGAAATTTTAATAACGGTTAATGACGATTACCGGGGGGAGGGAGAGACACCGCCGCGCCGCTCCGGCCTCACGAATTAAAATCTTGCGTGCGTGAGCGCACGGGTGGGCAATTTTTCACTTATCTCGCACATTTCATCTAACTGAGACATAAATCTGACGTTGACTCGTTGGATATTCGTACTGCCGCGTTCCTTTAAGCGGTCCACTCGAGAAATACGGTCGGTCCTCCCTTTTTATGCGTTCCGTAGGCCAGCCACATCCTTCTTCGTTTGCCTCTGCGACTTCCGTCGTGTCCTCTGCTCGAGCCCGATTTACACACGCGATTCCGTATGTTAATCCACGACAATATCTCATACCGCGCGTTTTGTTTAAAGAAATATGCGAGGTGTTGGCGATAATTGGACTATCGGCACGGCTAACACGGGTAGTTAGCACATAATATAACGCAACGCCAAACGAGTCACGATAATATTATCTTTCGACGCGCAGCAGAGATTTAATGAAGATACAACAGGGAGGCGGACAAGCGGACAAGATTAACCGGCGGCCCGTAATGAATTTTCGGTGACGGTAAACGCGCGCATCCTCCTTCCGCTCTTCTGGTCCTCGTCTCTTCAATCTCGTTTGAAAATTAACGGTCCGCGCGAAGTGGATACGAACGAGGGGTGGAAAACGGCGGCGAAAACAAAAGAGAAGTAAAGATGATATTAAGAGAATAAAAGGTACAACGAAAGCAGATCACGTCGCGCTAACTTTTGTGTTCCTGCGCGCGACGCTGACAAATTGTCGCATGTACCGCGGACGCGAGGCAAAGAGAAAAGAAATAACGCGGAGAAGGATCACCTCGTCGCGTTTTAATGTGGGACACGAATTCGCACTTTCTCGACGAGGCGGGAAAATAAAAAGCCGCGAGACCCGCGTGCGTTGGTGGATTCGTCGTATTGTGCATAAATCTCGCAGATTATTCAGATTTATGGATGTCTCGCCGCTTCTTACGCGTTCTTTCCCATCGTCCGACCTCTGAACCTTACTTTTTCTCACGTACCGCGTCCGCGAACGTAAGTCTTCGTGTCATACAAACGTCATTAAATGACTTAAGACGTCCATTAATTCGCAAAAGTACATACAGGTATACAGGTGTTAATAAACCAGTATATTTGTTACGAGTTATGAGATCGAAGATTAAAAGGTTAGAACAAAATCCAATGTTATCATTGAACAGTCCGTCGAGATAGTGCCTTTAAATGTATGGAAAAAGTCTGCTGTATTACTTATTTTAAATTTTCGCGAAACGCTTTAGATATCCATATTTGATTTTTTTCGAGATATTGATCACTCCTAAGTATTTTTTTTTGCAGTTATTATCATTACTATTTTTTTTTTTTTTTTTTTTGAAAATTGTGCTTACCTTCTTAATCTCCCCGTGCGATATCCGTCTTGGATTGGTCGCAGCCTGTTTCGTACATGCACTGGGCTACCAATCGGCCGATTGGGGACAACCGGTGCAGCCGTGACTAAACGTCACCTCGCTAAAAGACTGGCAACGCGAACGACGTTTCGCGAACCTGATATTTCTCGCGCGGAACCCCACAAATTAAGATACGCCGCGCGTCGTCGCGGCACGCTCGGTAGGCTTGCACCGTTACTTCTCTCGGAAAGCCCGCCCACTAAAGAGACGTTCAGCCGCGGCAATAAATCTTACGACTCGGTCTCGCGACTGATATCGGTTCTGTCCTTTTCTTTTAATTCGCATTTCCCCGCAGCCTCTCACAGCCGTTCACGATTCCATCGCGTCTCAACGCGCTCGACCTTAAAATTCGATCAAGCGTCGCGACGTTCGACACCCGTACTTCAGGATTGTTATCGTTTCGCGAGTCTCATTTTAACCATTTTACGCGAAATAAATTTCGGCCGAGGATCAGAGGGCGATATAGAAAATGCCTTGAAAATAAACGACAGCGTAATCGTTTGCGTGGTTTATCAGGGTTACTTCTGAAGTGCATTCGTGGAAAAGAGAAGCATCGATTACCCATTAATTACCTTCCGGGTGGTCGAAAGAGAAACGAAGGGTATTTGCCAATATTCGCTCTCTCCACCGGCCGGTGAGCACCGGCTGAGCCATCTGCATAGCCGATTAAATGAATAAAAACTGTATCTTTAATTGCACGTTGGATGGATCCAACCGATCATATACCCTGTCGAGCTCTGACGCTTCTGCCTCGTTCCTGCCTCGCCAATGGATGGATCGCTGCTCGTGGAATTTGATTTTACGTCAATATTTATAAACGCGTGGCCGCGATCAAAAGGTTGGGGAGATGTTGTTAAAACGCCTATGAAATTATCAGGAGGCACGTTATAATTACTTTGGAATTTTATTGCAATGCCGGGGATCTTGTAAATGATGTACCGCGATGACACGTCTCCAGGGCGGGCCTAATTCAGGTGTCTTTCGACAGATTTTTTGTGATATAGTGTCCAATGTAGGCGGACCAAGAAATCTTTTTTTTTTTTTCTTTTAAGAAGATGCGAATAATCAATTTTCTTTATACGGTAGTTGTATTTATTTATTTATTAGACAAAAAGAATAAAATCAATTAAAATAGTATAATACAGGATACAGCATTAGATAAATTTTAACTAAATAAACAACTTCAGAAGATGCAAAGATTAAAAAATTATAAATTAAATTTTAAAGAAGGAAAACGTGCAAATAAAGGAAAAAATAGCATGTAACGTTACCAAATTTCTTTTTCTTTTGTACCGGAATCATCTCTTACGTTTGTTATGTACGGCTGCAATTAGCATGAATTGGTACGGTCGTATTTTATTATCTTCGAAGTGTATTTTATTAGCTTCGAACTGCTATTTTCGCGGACATCGCGAGAAATTTCGGCGGATGACTTACGGGACTTATTGCTGCCCCGAAATATTAAAGGCTTCATCTTTTTGCGTGTCGGCATTTTACGCTTTCAATCCAGAGAGATCCGTTGATATTTATTGGACGAATTACGTGACGCAAGATTGCCAATAATTCAGATGCGCTCATAAGTATGTCTTGTATAAATAAGCCTTGTCATAAAGCGAGCGAAACGTTTTATAAACGACGCTCTTTTCAACGTTTCAAACGAGTAAAATCCGAACCTTGTCACTCAGCAACAATGCAACTCAGCACAACCGAAATTTTAGATTAAGAACTAAGATTAAATTAATAAAATAGGATTAGAAGGGGGAATTTGAAAGGCTTTAGGACTACCAAGAATACTCTGTTTCGTTCTATAAATCGGATAAATTGTTCCGCATAGTCATTTTGTTATTTGATCGGATTACAACAGTCGACGATTACAACTTTAACGAGCCGCGATGAAACCTAGGTCCGACTACGTGCTCGTCCGTGAAAGACGACGCCGTTGATCACGAAACTCGTAAATACGACAGCCGCATCTACTTCTTAGCTAGTCGCGCGGTCAACAAGATGATACGAGCCGTGCGAAAGTCGACCTCCTTTCGAGTGTCCCCGAAACAATATAGCTTTGCATATTCCACTTTGATTTCATATTTGTTCGATCGATTGCCTCTTACAGGAACGATAGAATCTCAGAGATAACTCTTCAGAATAAAAGAATTAACATTGAGCGATTTAACGCCTCATTTGGAGCCTACATATTCGACTCGGACGCGATGCGCGTGACGCGCACCGGAATAAGGAAGTGCTTCCTCTTCCTCGCGCGAGCGCCGTGCCGGGGAACGATCGTTGCTAGTCGCGGGGAGAAAGAAAGAGAGAGAGAGAGATATAACTGTGCGTGTGTGTGCAATAGCAGTTAGAAGGCCGTAGCATAAGAGAGGTGCGACGAGGGAGGGCCTCTTCATCTCCGCGACGCGCGGCGCGAGAACCCGCGCCGCCGCGCGGAAGAGCGAAGGGAAGGAGCGGCGCGAGCGAGAGACGCCGAGACGTCAGAAGAGCGACAAGGATGCGCTCGCCGCAAGGACGAAGACGGAGCGGCGAAGCGCCGCCGAGCTCGTGTCGTAGGCTCGACTTGTGTGCTCGCAGCCACAAACTACCCGACCACCACGCAGCACGGATCCACGAAACCTTAACCGTAGTGGTCTCTCCTCGTTGCTCACCCTGCCGCGCGACGCTGTTCCAGGATACGGTCCCTCTCGTACTTACCGTCCCCTGCAATTCTCCGGGACTTTTTAATCGGGATCGCTCGAAATTCGTGGTTTAAAGAAAAAGATTTCTGGAGCGAGCAGACGAGAGAGATCCCGGAAAGATGGAAAACTTCAACGAGAGTACAATTCTTTAAACTCTGTCTTTCATGCCACCGCTCATGGTACCGTTGGAACATGAAGAGGAAATCTCCAAGAGGGTTCGTCTGGAGATGCTGACATTGAGCTCGCTGTGGCATTGCGTGACGGATTGGGTAAAATAGCAAATAGAAGAGATCGAGTACAGAGAGCGATGCTTTATCGGAGATTACTATCTTATTGGCTAATCACCTCTTTCTAACGAGAGAAAAAATATATGAGCAAAAAGGCCACGCCACAATCGCCATGTTAAACGAGAAACATAAGAGGCAGTAGCATTTGCGAAATAATTAGTTCTCCACAGATGAGAAACGATTTTATAAATTTTATTATGTTCTAATATATTAGTCAAAAGAAAGAAATCGCTCAATGTTAATTCTTTTATACAAAGATAGGCAGAAGAAGAGAAGAGTTAGTGTACCGTCCGAAAGCAAGTGTACCTGCTATACATCGCTACATCAGTCCGCCTTCAAGGATTTAGTTACAGATTTATAGTTGATTTTTCGATTACACCAACTGAACGCAATTCCTTCATTTTATATGGAGAACGTGCAAGTTTTGTTATCGTATTCGGATATTTGAAAAGTGCAAGGTGCGCGCGCGATTGATTCTCCATTATTAAACGTGGACATTGAGACGAGTACTTGAAGATATCGTAAATTTTACGATGTGAAATGGTTTCTATGATGTTACGTGTGCGTCAAGGTACCGTTAATTGACTTGTCGGATGTTTAATAATTAACTGTGACGGGAACAACGAATTAAATTCGAAAATTAACCGATGACTACACAGTTGTTAAAATGCTAATTCCGAGGAAAATCGCATTATCGTTCCTGACAAACGTCATTCATGTGCTGCGAAGATCATTGATCATCTAGCTACAGTGTCTAAAATCATCGATGAAACTTATTGCACGGCCTGTCGCATCCAGCTGATTTAACAGGTTAGCGATTATTATTTCTTTTTTCGGAACAATTGATATTTTATTTTGATTTCACTGATAAAGCTATTTACTTCTTGTCAGATGTTTATTTTATTTTTCATCAAAAAACGAAAGTTAGAGAAAATTTATTCATTACGATTATTCTATGAAACTTATATCGTAGACGTGCTAACGATTTACACAGCAATATTATAATTGTTGTGATAATTAAAGAAACGATAAATCAAAGAGATGTTTCTTTGCTCAATTCTTATCCATCATTATTTCACGGCTGGTTGTTATTAAAGTTACAAAAGTCACCTGCATATGACAAGTTGTCAACGATAATGAGATTTACCATCGTGCAATCTACTCTTACAAAAATTGACAAGGGTCGATCACATACAATTACGATACCGTTATCGGTCGATTTTAATATTGCGGACTCATTATTCCATATCAGTTGGCGAAATTTCGTGTATTACTTTAATCATTCGATACGATCGTCATCGATTCCCGTTGATGTCTCGGTTCAAGGTTGAGACGTGCAAAAAATATTCTTTTATCGTCACATAGTCCTTCGTATATGTTAAAATTTTTATTAAAAATTAATAAAATACAAAAGTTTTTTTCACAATAAAAAAATTAAATTATTATATATTAAAATGGCTATTTTATTTACTCAAGCCATTTTCTTTGATAATTAAGCAGGAAGTTGATCTTTTCTAAAAGAATTATATTTTGTAAACACTATGTGCATAAATTTATTTTTATACAACATATTTTATACTTTTATATAATTATAGATTTTATAGAATTTTTTAAAATAAAATTAAACAGAGATTTATTTTATAGTTTTAATTAAAAGTTTATAAAGTGTTTCTTCAGGTTCAAAAGGTTGAAGACGAGAATGAGTTTGTAATAATATTATTAATAGCATTATTTCCGTAAAACATGACTCGAAAAAATGTATAACAGTGTACAGTTTTAGTTGAAAAATCGTTTAGATTTTATCTTTGACGTAAATAGAGTTTAGTTAAAGTTAGAGAATTGTGCAAAAAGGAATACAATTTAATTGTTAATTAATTATAAAATTTATATCTTTTATCATAAATTATTAAATTTATATCTCTATATCTTACTGTTAGCAGAAGTTTCGAAATTCTTGTATTTCAAAATTTTTGTATTTCAAACTTATTTTGCTGTAATAACGCAAAGTAACGTTAACGTTTGTAACTGTAATGCTCATCTTCAACGAATTATGCATCAATTCTTTAAGTGTATAATTTTACTCGTAATTTGTTTGATAGACAGCTGCTATGTCATACTTTCATTTATCTCGTATTTGAAAGGAAATATAAATAATTTCTGACATTAAATTTCTAAAAAATTGTTTTACTTTGATTATGGTTATAAAATCATATTAATTGTATATTACGTCAGGTACCTTTTACACTTTTTCTAATACGAATAATTTTTTATATATTTTACTATAATTCTGAATTATCAAATGAAATAGATCATCTAACAAACTTTATTAGTCTATTATTTTGATAATGACTTTAGCGAGAAAGAAAGGGTCGTTCAACAATTTCCGAACAGCTTGAAATTATATCGTTAAAAATAACGATGTTTATATCGTTAACTTTTATTTTTAGCCATCTATTTATAAATTTTATTATATCAAACCCTAAGGTATCCCGTTTATAGGTCCAGTTGTCAGGTAATTATCGCATTTTGTTTCCGACCTTTCTTAATATCCATAAGGTCGTACAGTCACAGTAATAAAATGAATTCATAACCAAAGGAATCTGTAACTTGCAATGACCCATTTCTTGTGAAATTCTTCTGTCGTTATTCCGTTATTTAGACAGCAAACGACTTTCGATATCATATTATACTTTTCGAATATCCCGCGGTGCAGAGAAATGACCTTGCAAGGCCGCATAGCAAGGCCATACCTACACACCCGTTTTAATCTCGTAGAATAAGATGAATGAGACATCGATATATTACGGAGATAGATCAAGGTGCGATCTCGGCTGAGGAGCAGGTCTGCTTTCTTCGTCGTCTAATAGAACAGGTGGTCGTCTGGATGCCACGCCCCGGTGCTCTAGTTCCCTTGATCTTGGCCTTAATGCTATTTCTATCCTATTGCTTCTCTTGTTCGTTTTCCGTTTATTCTTGTGACGGTGAGTCTTTAATCTATCCGATACATCGTAAATATCACCTCACGTATGAAAAACAATTATCGAGATCGAAAGTTTGTTCGCTCACTCTGCGTGTTTCCGTGTATATTATTACTTGAATTTAGTAAATATCATAGTTTGCAAATTGATTATATCAATTATTATATTTTTTATATTTTTTACATATCTCATTTTTATTAAATTCTTAGCTCTATTTGTAAATATTATGCCATTATCGATGATGATATTAATAATACCTAATTCCTTTGAAAAAAAAGTTTAAATTGATTAAAGAATTTGTAACTTAAAAAAAGAGGGATCTAATTTTGTTTTAAAATCTGTAAACACGACAATGATGCTTTATATTACTGAATGTGCAATTTCTTCAAATTAAACTCACATTATTTACACTCATTTTATTTAATTACACTCATTCTATTCACAAATACGCGCAGGCATGCGTGTATTTGCGATCGTATAATGTAAACTCCTGTTTTGATTGTTCTGAATGGCTACCATTTACGCCCAGAATGTTAATTGTAAGGAGGGGATAACTGTTCGAAACGAGTTAAAAACAGTCGCACGCCTTCCTCATGAACTCACAATCAAATTTCTGACCGCGGGACATCTACCTCGTTAAAATTGCAACTGTTATTCCGTTGGTACCTTTCCGTTGGTTCCTTTTTTTCCTTTCGTTTCTTCCAGCTGCGTGTTTCCCATCGCGCGTGTTTTCATGTTTCTTTGATTTTAATGCGATTGCGTTTCTGTATCACGTTCGTAACGACGCGGCGACGGTCACTTCTCTGTAAACATCGGCATCGTCAATCGATGCCGCCCGTTTGAATGATTCACGGAGACACACGTAATTATTGAAACGATTAAAGGTTTCTCATCAAGAATGTTTCGCGTGTTTTCAATGTCATTCCTTGTCGACAATAAATTCTCTTTATGTCGTGCCGAAAATGGAGCCGAGATCATGTAACGTATTTTATTATTAATTCACACAATAAGGAATATTTACTAGCCTGAATAATGTATCAATAACTTCCGTATCGTCTTGCGATCCTGAACGCACGTCACTAGGAACGTACTTTTGAATAGATTTCACGGTCTCTCGTGGGAACCCGCGAGAAAATAAAACCGACGCTGAAAAGTATTTCTCTCCTGTTTTTGACGACGCAATGGAGTGCGTCTTACATTCCACGGTTTCGATTTTCTCACTTTGCGCTCGACTGCTCTTACGGCAATATCGACGCGTTATTATCGGCAAGATTGTCTCGCGTCATTCGCTACGAAAAACGATCATCGTAAAGTAATGCTTTAACTGGAGCGGATTATTTGAACTACTTAGGCCTGTGTTTGCGATCGCATTTCTGTTAAAAAACTTGACTGAAATCAATCTCAAGATACGATATGGTTTACTAATTAAATCTTCAGAATCAATTTCATATTTGTTATTTGAAATTCGGTTTGACTTGTTGTTAATTTCTTTTGATTCAGAAATTGTATGATCATATAATCATGTAAATTATAACATAACTATATTATTGTATAACTTTTAAATCTTGCAACATTTTTTCGAAGATGGGAAGATAATTATTACGTATATAAAAAATTTGGAAAACCTGAAACCAGAAATCAAGGACAGATGTTTAAATTATTAAAATTCTAAAAATTCTAGAATTTTTTATTATGATATATAAATTTTCTTATTACATATTAATCTAATAACGTGCATGTTTGAAATTAATTTTTGTCAAATTCGAAGAATATGTATTTTGTCAATCATTATTATTAACAGATTAATTTTTATTTTTATTAGTTGTAAAATAAAAGTTTGAATTTTTTAATTTAATTTATTTTCAACATTCTTAGAATGAGAATCTTTCTAAAATAAATCTTTTGATTAATTATTAAGTATATTAATTATTTAGTATAAATTTATTAATATATAATTAATTTTTCTAGTATTTGCCGCTTACAAAACTTTTGACAGCCTTTATGAAAGCTTAATAAGTCTGTAATTAGAGTTACAATTT
This sequence comes from Tetramorium alpestre, assembly GCA_021460005.1. Classification (NCBI taxonomy): domain Eukaryota; kingdom Metazoa; phylum Arthropoda; class Insecta; order Hymenoptera; family Formicidae; genus Tetramorium; species Tetramorium alpestre. Next base: position 861,719 of record JAJVSH010000060.1, on the reverse strand, counting down.
ACTGTTGTAATTTTAACATAAAATCGAGGAACCACTTTTTTACGCGAAACGAACGCCGGTAGCTTTACAGATAGCCATACATTTGAGTGTGAAAACACATATTAATCATGATACGTTATTTTTGCGCTGCACTTGTGCAGAGTTATTTCTGTTACTGCCGATTTCCATATGAAAGCTGTAAGTGTCTACTGTGGAAAAAGATTGGCATTGTAATGATTCGTACTGTATGTTGCATGTTACTTACAAATTTTCCTGCGTACACAATATGACCACAATGAGAAGTCAAAAGCTCGAATGTTTGAACGTAGATTTATCGTTCGTCAGCATGAGAAAGGCAACAACTTTTGCGAGTATAGAATCATGTGTGCGGTAGTTACTTTGTGAAGGAAAAGATATCGCAGAATTTTTTAAGTAAATAATTTTCATAATTTTGCTTTCTAATTTATTAGATATTAGGCGGCAATATTCTTAAATATTTTTGAACATCGCATTAAAAATCTTGTATTTTATTCGTCAGAAAAATAGAAATTAGTAAAATTTATAAAACATTTTTTAGAAAACTTCTTGTACAAGAAACGTTGAAATGAGTCATGTTAAAAACTCTAACTTTTATTTTACGAATAATCCGCGAACAAAAATTAATATATAAATACAAAAATAATATAAAATACGTAAGGTAGCTATTTTTTTTATTATTTATTGCATCTACAATTTCTCAGCTATTACAAATACACTGATATTTTTTCTCATATTTTAACGGTCTGTCTGGTTTTCCTCGTTTTTTATGCTGTCAAAATGACAAGTATATCCCGCTAAAGAAGAGATCATTATTCCACTCTATCCGCAATGATACCTACCGTCGCGAAAATATTGTCTTTCGGTTTTATGTGTCTTACGCTGTAATATATATTATATTCGGCAATATTATCACGCGGCAATATCGATGATTTCTTTAAGACGCATCAGACAGTTCGCATTCGACGCAAGACGCGATAATAATTATGGCTTGGAAAAAAATTTGAGAGAGAGCCAGATATAATATTTAATGGTTATTATTTATTGGATGCCAATTTCTATATAATAGCCAATTTCTATATAATAGCCAAATCTGATGGAATTAATTCTGATGGTGTTAAAAAACTCATTGTCTTCCTCCCGCAGGAATGACTAATATACACAGTTATTTAGGTTTAACGAATTCACTGTTTAATACACTGCGAACATTCACATGTATTTACTCGTCATATACACATGTTTCTGTGATAATGTAATAATGTAATAGACGTCCGAGGAAAAATGGAAGCAAGACAATTACAATCTAATTTAAGAATAAGAAATATAAGAATTAAACTCACGTGTTGATGGAGTACGATATTGGGAGCTAAAATATCATTTTTTATTTATATCCCTTAATTAAAAAAAAATAATTTCATTCCGTGCATGTTGATGGACGTTTGATACTGATCAAAAATGAGAATTTGAATAAAAAATCAGTGGCGAGCAATCCATTTTAATTGAAAAACTCTTTTTAGCTTCGGAAGAATGTAAATGGAAGTGGAAATTATATTAGCTGAATATTTTACCTGACATTAAAATTAATAATAATTATATTTTTATTGTATTTAATGATTATATAAAAAATTATTTCATATCTTTTAAAATATTTATAATTTTTAAATTATTTTATAAAGACTATTAATTTTTTATAGGAGTATATTACGCGTGTTACATTTGTATCTGTCATTCTCACAATTAACTCGTTAAGTTTACATTTATCAATTCAACAGAAAAAGACATATATACATATATTGTATATATTATTAATATTCTGTACCTAGTACTTTCTTTAGTGGAGGATCGATCTCGCTATTGTATTTTAATACTTCTAAATAGCAGTTTCATGAAGTTTCTCACGATTTCTTTCTTCATGGTTTGAAAAATGAGAACGGAAAGCTTCTTTCAGACTTGACATATTTGGTTCGATTATTATTAGATACAATGCTATTAAGATACATTGCGCGTGAAAAGGAAATTGGCAATTAGATACTAACACTAGTCATATACTCTTTTATTTATTCGATCCGTGTTTCATAAGTTTTTTTTTTTTTTCAAATATTTTAATTCGAGTATTTCCCGTAATATTACGATTATATGTTAAATATGAAATACAGTTGCACGGTTATGATCATAAAAAATCTTTACCCGGTTTCGTGTAATTACGCATTGATTATTAATCGCGCGGTATCGAAAAAATATCTACCGTACAGAATTAAAGATCGTATCACGCGTCTTCGAAAACTCGATGATTGATTTCGTTTACTTGCGCGATATCGGGATTTGGGTGTGTATACGTGCCGGCCACGACCAGGTAATTATGAAATGGTGATTAACGGTGAGTAATTACAAAGTTCGCTGATGGATTAATTACCATGATCATTACACGCGCGACGTTCTCTCTCTCTCTCTCTCTCTCTTTCCCCTTTCTCGGATACTCTTATTTTTCCGCGCGCGCACTTGCTCGCGAGAACGAAAGTGCACATCGTCATGACATGCTATTAACCCCGACCCATTGCAAATTTTAATTTGTTTTTATTATACGTACTACGGAATTTCATTGACGGCGCGAGCATTATTTTACCTGTGAAACAGTTAACGAGACACTTTAATCACAGGATGGAGCTCTGCATTCACATAAAAATGTCGAAGGCTCGATAAAATTTTATAATACATGTGAAAAAATTCTACGTCAATTGAAAAAATTTAATCTAATAAAAAATAATATATGTGACATAAACTTAATAGCTTATATTTATAGAAAGTCTTTGGAGAAAAGTACGAATTTGGGATTGAACAATTTCAAATGATCACTGTTGCAAAAAGTTGTATCAGTATTAATCTGACTCGGAACACAATGATATTATAATGATCTTAATAAATCATAATAATTTTATAAAGAAGACTAATTAGTCAGCGAAAATTGAATATTAAAATATTAATAAACTATAAATATTATAACTGTGTGAGCATCATTTATTATGAATTAATTTACACAAAGGTTTACATACGAGGAATCACGCCTTTTATAAATTTTACCGTAGTTGCTACTTTCCTCGCAAACTTTTTCACCGTCATCGTTAGCTACCGGAGTACCGGCGTAGATTGATTAACTAGCAGCGATTAATTAATCATGGCGGCCGACTTCGTTCTGTTCTACGGGTTTACTTGAGTATGCGCGTGTGTTCGCCGGTAGCGGAGGAAGCGCTTTGATAAATCAACGAGATTTCACGTGTCGGGGCTATTAAAACGTAGCTACTCATGAAACGCGTCGAGTTCCACGTTGCTCGCTTAGCGTGCTCGCCATATGGGGTGTTAAGTCGCGGTAAAGGGCACGCGGAAAAATTTCAATCAACATCGACGGTGCCCATCAACGTTCAGACCCGCTGAGAATAAGGGAAAATAAGTTTTCAATTGACGCCGCGTAAGATCAAAGAACTGTTAAGCTGGTCGTAATTGCAGCTCTTTGTCACGTCTGCAACATGTGCGGTACAACGTGCACAACTTCGTAGCTTTACCGAAAGACGAAAAACGAAAAAAAATAGACGTGTGATTAACGATCGGGAATTGTGAGCCTTATACGCGGTAGTGAGATCACATGCGGTATTCGTAAATGTCGATAAATTATGAAGGCAAAAGCATTAAATAAATCCAATATACAAGCAAAATAATCAGCGAGATACATTTATCTATTTATTTAATTATTGTACTAACAAATATATTATATAAATAACATTATTTTTATACAATATATAAATAACATATTTTTAGAACAAATATTGTTGCTCGGTATCCGTTCGTAAATGCATGTAGCGTAACGATAGCATATCTCACAATCAGTATTTTTTTTAAATAAATGAATTAATTAACTAAATTAGAGTCTCGATAGTAGAATTCAATGAATTACTGCGAAAACTTGGCTGTGGGAGAAAAATCTTATAATAAACGATTAAAAGGATTTAATAATTATTATTGGATATTAGAGCATTTAATGCATATATTATTTCATTTGTTAAACTTATGAAATAATTTCTTAATCGGTATTTAAACTATGTTGATGAGACTACTGGAAAAGATAATAAGATAAACAGATAATATAGACATCAATGGTAGGAAAATAGCATAACAATCGCGGAGTGCTGATTCTAATAACTTTTTTAATTACCTCCACTCGATTCACTGACACGTTTTCTTTTTTACCTTCGTATTTTTCCACTTGCGTGTAAATTCTTTATTCTAGAATTATGTTCTCTCGACTGATTCGCTATCGTTCTCGGCGGAATCCCTTTCATTTTCTAGGTGTACACCGCACCTTCGTGTATCCGATGCGGTATAATAAAGCATGCATTTACATCGAGACTAGACTAGTTGAAACGGAAAGTACGCGCCTGTTAGCAGGTTTATTCGCAGTGTATAGGAGATGCGCGGAATGAACGATATTTTATGATCCTGTTATCTCGATCTGCGCTACAGGCGGCGGAAATGAATCTTATTGCCACAGATACTTATCGGATAGTGTATCCTTTACACGTGCTCCGAAAGCAGCGAATCTCAAATGGCGTGTGCGTATATTTTATGTCTGTTCATCTCCATTTTGACAAAGATTCACTGATAAATTCAAAATAAATTTTCTCTTATAAATCATTATTATTATAGATTTTATTATGCATTTATTTAAAATATCGAGACGTGAAAAGAAATAATTTTTATTCATTTATTTCATTTTCATGTTTGCGAAACTTACATTCTCTTGACTAGTTTGTATTCGTTTCGATAAGGAGGGAAGAGCGCGTAAAAAGCTAAGAAATCGGGCGCATTAATGCGCGCGTCACGGCGCGATGATCAATACGAACACGCACATGTATGCCTTTTTATATTGTGGCGCACACACATATACCAATAAGCGCATAATTATGGCATGGCAACGTACTCACACTGTTGTTTATTATGCAATACTTGGAACACCCTCATTATCTCGAGCGGCTACTAGCAGTCTTCGTAATTACTCTCGACAAATAAATTTAATTCGAATACTCAAGTTCTACAGAAAAAAACTTGAATATTTTTTATCTATAATTAAGATGGATCGCAGGATATCGTTCGGATTTCAAATATCTTTAAAATCAGATATAAATAGTAAAGAATAATAACTATTTAGTCTACATGAAACGTAAACTTAATTTTTTCCGAAATTTTTAAAAATTTTACATTAATATATTTTTACATATTACATTAATATATTCTTACATATTACATATACTCGCGAAATTTCATCATTTTTCTTAAAAGTTTTCATTGAAGTAGTCGAATCGATAATTATGATCGAAAGATCGAATAAAAAAAAATAGGGATGAACGAGCGATCGCAAAATGAAGTTATTTTGGACGGAGATAGGCATCGACAAAACGAAGGTTATTAAATTCAGAACCACGAGAAACTTCACCAGAAGCTTAAAAAAAAAGCGAAATTGTCTCTCTCTCTTTTTTCTCTCTCTCTCTTTCTCCCTGTGAAAGGAGCCGCGATCGCATTTTTAATAAGACTCAGAGCGTGAATAATGCGGATACAACCGCGTTAGAATTAATATATGGCAAAGGAAGCGTCATGGCCACGTGGGCAGGGCATAAATATTAATTAATGGACCATTATTACGCTAGCGTAGTGAGTCTCACTATGGTTCGATGAGCCTACGAGTACATGAGCACCCGTTGCTACTCGGCGCAGCTCGATCGCCAATGTAATAAAGTGCTAATACCAGCAAAGAAGAAATCTAATTGCGCCCACGTTGTTGACATCATCTCATTTACACTGTAATCAATCTTGATCGGTAAAAATTGATAAATGTTTGTTACGGATGTAAAAAAACATCCGTCAAGATATAAGATAAATTAGACATTTATTACTTATTAGTTATTTAGATATATTTCTTACGCGTAACGAAAATACTGCATAAATGATTTAATGATTTAACTAGCTAGTATTATTGCAAATCGTGCGTTTTTTAGTAAAATCGTGTAAAGGACTAGTTGGAAATATTAGTGTTCGCTCTATCCTCAAGTATTTTCCTATTATTGAAAGCTATTGTTTAACTAGCAGTCAATACATCTGGCTGGATGCTAAACAATAGGTAATATCCTGCCAGTACCCGTTACATCCATTTTGTCACGTAACTTTGGTCAATGATTGTTTCCTTGATTGAATGAAGACGCGAGACATCTCTGTGACATTGGTGTGCGTTCCGCGATACCACTAACGCTTTCTATGTGCAGCTCTCAGGCCGCATTATCGATGTCAAATAAATTAGCGTGCATAGCAGGAGGTAATTGAGAGGTACACGCCTAAGATCGTATACTTGTAAACTGACTAGTTTGTCACGTACCGCGCCAGTGATGCACAATTTTCTTCAGGCAATCAATCACTAAATTGCACTTTATTGGCCGGCGGTGAGTTGGAAAGCGATTTATTAAATCACCTCGGTAGGCAAACGGAACTAATCAATTTGCAGTGTCTGACATTATGTTCTAAGCAGCAAGCGTTACTTGTGATGTGTAATGTCTATTTGAATTTAAGTGGGGAATGAGGTTTCGTTAGTTTCTCGTGACATAACTTGTCACTTCCTTTTGAATTTTGGATACTTTGCGTTAACCAGAAATTGAATAAAAAAGAAGAGAACTCTTTTTATCGAGATACGCGAGTTGTGCATCACTGTGCCAGAGACGCTTGCCTTTTCTCGGAATACGCATCCTTCACGTAAGACGTCAATGAAACGAACGTGCTGCAAGCGCAACGCCCCTGAACAGATACAGGTGACTGCTTGAAGAGGAGTGCATACTCTTCACGCGTGCATAAGTCACCGAATAAATCCGGTTTTTACCGATTCATACAGTTTACCGTTGCTTCGAATACGTAATATTGTAGATATTTGTACATCAGGAATAAATAAATGTAAAAGTTATTCTAAATATCTTTAAGAAAGGATGAGGGAATCGTCGAGTCTTTTATTTTTATTATTTATCTGCGTTAATGTAAAGACATTGATAATGAATTACATTTGACAATGAATGAAAATGAACACGCATGGAATTATGTAATAAATATAAAACTATTGAATGTGCAAGATTCTATGAAGAAGTATGTTTTTTTTTGTATAATTTCTTTTATTTTGCTCTATTACTATAAAATATTGCCATGTTAAATTTATTAGTATGAGTTTTATGACGTTAAATGCAAAATTAGAATTTTTTTTTTACTAGACCGGCGACGGAAGAAAATAAAACGGTTCGTGAAGCATAAACGTTGAATTCCTTCCCTCTGAACGCGCCGCTAGCATAATTTCCGTACCGTTGTAGGCAGTATCCGACTGAAAAGTGTAGACTTCCGCAGCGTCTATAAGTTAGATTTAACCATTTCTTGTGCCTTGGCGGAATGTCACGCATGCTGCCGGTCATTCGGAACATCGTGATGCACCGCCGCGCCGCAGCTTCGGGCACCTGTTATGGAAAGTTCTAATAAATTCGAAAAAAATCCTCGCATTGAAACAGACGCGCTTGAGAAAAGAGGAAAGTTCACTAATTATTTCTTAGATGTTTCTATCTGTTTTAAAATTCAGATTGAGATTCAAAAATATACTTGTCAGTTATTAAATGTTTTATTACTTTTTAAATGATAACGTTTTTATAAAATATGTAACATAGTTACACAGAAATAACGATTAAAAATGATTTCAAATTGATTCAAGAAATTTGCAGTAGTGCCATAAAATTACAACGCTTCTATTATACGTTTAAATGGACATTACACAGTAAATAATTAAAATCATATATATTTAATATAATAAGATGAAGGTTTTATAAATATAAATATCTCTGATAGCTGCATGAATTCAAATTAAAAAATAAACAGTTATCTGATGCGGCGTAAAGACCATATGGCAATCATGAGAAAAGATAGTCAAAGATAGAGAATAGATGATCTAACCACGCTATTTTATGTAAGCTATTGCAATCTTTTCATCCGGGAGTCCTAATCAAATTATTTTTTTTTTTTTTAAAGAGAAATTACAGCAGCAAGTGTAACAGCGAAGTAACAGCAAACATATTTGATCGAACATATTTATTTATCCATTAGTATCAGCTATTATGTATCGAAACGAGATTAAAGTGATCGAAATAAAAGATATAAACTGATCTCTTTATTTTTCGTGCTTGACGTACCTTTAATCAGAATACAATTGCTGCTGTAGATCGGCTTTCGATGAATTTTTTTTCATGATCGCACGAGCACGCTTCGGGCGCATAGATATCTTCTCATTTCACGACGAACCGCCGACGCGAGCCGTTGATTACCGTTTTAACGATCACGCTGCCGGATATTCTAAGAATAACGCGTATAATGACCGTGTTAAAAATCGGGAGGCGTAAGAGATATGATAGGCCCGCCATTCGAATGGTGTCCGAATCTCCTAGTCGCAATCAATTAACATCGCATTCATAATTAAGCTTATTCATTATTTTACCTGAGCAATTTCGTGGCGAGATATATTGATCGTGTATCACACTTTTACGGATTTCATTTCATCATCCGTGTTTGTTTAAAATATTGCAACTATTTTTTAATCGACTGCTCGATGATTTAGTGAGTGCGCGGAGTCATCCATTTGGACATGCAAAACGGTTTTATAAAATGATAATGTTATCACATTTTTACAAAAGTTTTACTAAAAAAAAAAACAAATTTATTCCATGGATAAAAGAGAGAGAACAGAGAAAGAGATTTATATGTATATATTTTCTACAATTTATCAGTAATTTTTATTTTTGTGTACGTAACATAATAAAAATCTTAAATCTTATAATAATCAAATTTTTTATAACAATAATAATTTGCGTCATTGTTAATGATTTTCATCATAAGTAATTTATTTAATAAATAAAAAGTCGATTATGTAAAGTGTATCATGTGAAATTTAGGATAACGTAAATTTTTTGTGGCAATATGTTTCATTTCTTTTTGTAAAATTTGATGAAAATTAATGACCTGTACCGTATGCCCTCGAAACAGTATGTTTAAATTGTGATCTTTTTTTTCCTTATTGGATATTCTACTTATTTAATTTCTCGTTCTCATTTCAAAAGACTTTTTCGTCGTTTGTACAAAACTGGCGCAACTGCTCGACTCGTGTTACGTATATCTGCACGTGCTGCGACTTTTTCTGTTTTTGTGACCGGTTGCACAGGTACTTAAGGTCCCTTGCGCGTGGATATATACCACGTTATAAATCGCGCGGTTTTTGGTGTTGATCGTCGGTTTAATGGCTCGCACCTTCCAAGCGAATGTTCTCGAGATGTCGTTAAGGAGAGAGAGAGAGAAAATTCTGATTGTTGCTAATAAAAAGTAACCCTCGCGTCAGAGTTGTCTTTTAAACTAGTTGAGATCTTTTGATACATACACAATTTGATCACCAATTTAAACGAGAAAATAATAGTCTAATGATCAACATGAATGTGAAGCGCTCAATAATTCATTTCATTTATATTTGAGATTTATATTCAAAAATTGCTCCTGAGATTTCTGCAATCGGTATAATTAATTTTAGATCAATTTTCCATGTACTATTTGAATCTTTCACAACTGGAGCTAAAATCGATTTTTAAATGATTTTTTTTTCTTTACAAGAATAAACGTTGACCATGTGTTATTAATCTTATTTCAAATCATTAAAAACTTAATGTAGTCTAACATCTGTTAAAGAGATTGTAATTTTTCTTCTTGAAGAAAATAGAAGATATGAGATTAATCTCTGTGCTCATTGAATTTAAAAAATTGTGCATTGGATAAACATATGTTATTTAGCTATTCATATGTCTTTATAGTAAAATCCTTTGTTCCTTTTCTATCAGTTTAAAATATGTATTACTATTATATTATTATATTACGTATTATTATTATATATTGAGTAGAATTTCTATTTGATTTTTATGAAATTTCTATGCGGTAAGAAACCCACTTGCACGTAAAATTAGCTCTGCTGGAAATGGTAAAAGAGAACACGAGTTGTAAGCTTGGGTCATTTCATTGTCGTGATTATAATATACAGGTAATATACACTTAATATACAGGGATATTAAACTATCTGAGCCAAATTATCAGAACATAACCAGTAAGACATGAGAATTATTTGCTATTTTTTACTTTTAAAAATAATTTTTTTGTTTTACTTTTTAAATTTTTAAGTACAGATTGTCCCTTTCTATTTTATTTTAAAATATTTTATATTTTACATGTGTAAATTGTTAATAATGATTTAGAATATAGGGACTAACGAACCACGCTAGTTGTTGGAATTGAAGGAAGCACTAACAACTATCGTAGTTCGTTAACCCTATATTCTAAATCATTATTAAATTGTCGAACCTGATTACTGAATAGATTAAATTGTTAATATTTTTCTAACATTAATAACGGTTTTTATATTTCAATCGTCTAACATACGATTAAAGAGAGAAAAGATATTCTCACTGTATTCCCACAAAAATCTTTTTAAACCATCTTTCCCGTTTTTTTATTTCAATGCATTTTAGATTTTTAAGTACCTCATGCATATGCTAATATGTTTCTAAGGTATTTATTGATGCTCATCGCCTTGATACAAATCGTCGTAATAAGCGGCGAGATCGCTTAATTCGACCGCTCGGAAATTACACCTCATACGTACGTAATGCACAAAGAGCGTATTAGCTATTCAGTGAATGTTATCGGGACTATTACGTAAATCGTCGTGCGACGTAGCAAAGGGGCACGAGATGAATATGAATAATCGCTTACTCAATTAGCCTCATGATAAACGCCTCGTGCTCGCTTGCAAATGATGGCTCATTTCTGATCAGTACGAAATTCATTCGGAGCGTCGTTTATGTTCACCTGGCGGTTAAGAATCTCTAATGTTCTGGGTATTTATAGGTCCTTTACACCGTCTTTATAACCGTATCAATGCGATGCGCGTCATATTCGTTGCCTCGGGCTGTTTTCCCTCCGGCGAGCGAACGGGGTGCCAGCTTTAAGCGGCTTAGATTATCTGCTAACTAAAGAAATATCTTCTTCAATGGCGCTGCCTCGTTACGCGCTCATCAGTTGCAGATACGTATCGCGCATACAATCTTATTACAGCTCGCGCTGCGGGAATTGCGTGCGGCCTTTCGGAATAATTCGATAAGATCGTGCTCCCCGTTCTGACAACGCAATTTTGACATGTACAGCTTAATGACGTTCGGCCGGTAGCAGATGGTAAATAAGCTCCCAGTCTTCTTTTCGAGCGAATAAGGAACTTCGCGAAGTGCCGTTTGCATAATTGGAGAGTTAATTCTATAATTCTGCCGTTACTTCGTTAATGCCGCATTGTGTTCAATGCAGAACAATTTTATTCAGTACTGCAACTGATTCTTTTGTCTCATTTTTAAATGTACGAATATATGCTCGGTATGTAGGATAAGATAAGTGCTACTTCCTCAATTTCAAAGGATTCAAGTATTATTTCCGTATCGTTTAATATTACAGCGAACACAAGCCAGCTATATGATGAAAGATTAGACAACCGGTAATTAAAACACGAAATCATCTATCTTCGGAAATTCATTTATTTATTTTACTAATTATTATATATTTCTAAATAAAAAATTATACTTTTGAAATTAATGTTCTAATATTTGAACACAGAAAATATTATTATATTACAAAATATTATTATTTCTGTTTTCGAAATATTTGAGGGCGGAATGGAATTCCTTGACATGAAGTTCCCTGTAATCCATGACTTATCTCCACGAATTCACGATCAGATGCAACCGGTATCAATCAGTCGGCCGGTGCATCATTTCGATGAAATCGAAAAAAGGCACACACGATGCGTGTTTTCGATCGCGGATAAAAGTTCGGCTCGCACAACGCAGTGTTTGCCGGCCTACGTGCGTACGATGGACGTATGTATCCGTTGCATTTACCCCGCGATGCTCCCCTCTTTCCCCCTACCATCGCATGTATCGGTGCATCGTGGATGCATCTTGCGTAATGACATCAAACGACCGCGAATGCGTTAACCCCGAGAGCGGAACAGGCGCCGTTATTGGCCGATCGGAAAGCGGTTTGGCGTCGGGCCAGAACCAATCAGGAAGACTTTGATGCTCGTAATCGATGTAGAAGAATCTTCGATCTCGAAAACGGGACACATGATTATGGAGAAAGCACCATGCAAAAAGCGGTACGGAACAATCTAATGACCCCTTTTGCACAAGTGTGACCATAAAGAAACAAATTTATAATTAACAGATTATTCTTGAGAATATCTCTCACCATGGAAAAAATTCATGATAATTTTTCTATGAATATATTTGAAAGTAATCCCGTTTCTAAATGTATCATATATTTCTCATTCTCTCGTCAAAGGCATCAAATTATGCCGCATAGAAAACATTTTCGATGACAATATAAATTTCAAACAAGTTAACAAGTTAATTTAAAGAAGAAGAATTTCGTATCTTTGTTTCTTCTATCGAGATATATTTGTAGAAGTGAGATTAAAAAGGCGTTCGCATTTATGAGCGATCGGACACGATGCTTTTACTACATCTCACATGCTCTACTTTACACGTTCACGTATAAGTGCAAGTAAACTGTTACTTTCATCGTACTATTCGCCCGCTTTCATGAGCTATGATTTACGGCTAATAGACCGACCACGTGCTCGCTCACACGGCGAGCAAAAACAAACGCTTCGACCGCGCCGTGGATGCAAATTGCCGACGACGACCTCGCGGGTCTTCGGGAAGGATAAACGCATGAGAAGCACCGGATCTCCCTGGGCGATTCCTCGACTCGGGAGAGAAACATGTGACCGAGAGTTATGCAAACGTTCCAAGTCATTTTCCGGTTACGCATGCCTGCATGGCATGCATGATAATTCGAGCGGATGTCTACTTGGCGCAATAACAGGTGTACTTTGCACATACCAAAAGAGATTCCTATCGTGTAACTTAAAGTCCTGCCCATTGTGTTTTTCAAATCCCGAGCAGATTTATATCAGCGAATGAAGAACGTCTGCACCATTTTAATTAGTCTTGCGTTTAAAATCGAGTTGCATCAGCATATTCATATTATTTGTCCTAAATTAATAATTAACTTTCTTTCTAGAATCTTTGAGACATAGATACAAAGAAAACTGATTATTTTAATTACTACAAATGTAATAATTTATGCTTCCAATATCTCTAAGTTCGAAAGCATATAATCGTTCAGACTAACGTAACATTCTTCTGTCATATTTTTGCAAGCTCTAGGTAGTGTAAAGATTATCGAAAAAAAATAATCTGAATACACAGCTTTGTGTATACGTGTAGCATAAGGAATAGATGCGTAGATTATATGATTTAAAGTATCGCTCGAAGATTATAGGCAACGTTATGAACACTTCTAAACTATATTTTTAAAAAAATTACTAAATAAAGTTCTTAAAGCTTTCATCCTTCTGGAAACCAACAAGATTAGTATAATCTTCGTGCACCGGTATAGTTAAGAGATTGATCGCGCATGGGTTGCACATTCGTGAGAAGATATTTCCAATCCGTTTACCCGAGCCCATGTATTCGAGCTCGTGTATCCGCGCCCCCGAGGGGTTGACGTGTATTTCCATAACGCGCCCGTTAGTATCGTCGTTGTCGATTGCAAATAATTGGTCGCAGATACGCCGAGAGAAAGGAGGGAGAGAAGAGACCTCCACTTTATATTTCCGTAAGGTGCCCGCGGATTTTTGCACCGGCGGGATTGCGGATAATAATCGGCGGCGTTGTGGCTCGATGTTGCGGTCCACGCGTCTTACTCTCGAGGTAGGGGCAGGCGATTGTGGGATTTTTGCGCCAGCTGAATTACGGATAATCAACTTGTCCTCCCCTCCGTTAAAAGCGACCCGGTCTTTTGCTAGTCGCGCTAATTTGACGGGCCTCGAGTGAGGATAGCCAGCGATGCGGAAAACTGATTTTTTCCATTCGATCTGCTTGAACGCATTGCGTAATTCGGAGCGCGTCGCGAAAAATATTCGCAAACATATCGCGCCAAAGGAAAGACGTGCTCAGTAACGCGCAACACGCCGTAATCGATGTATCGATATTGTACGAAGCATGTATGCTTCGATTAGAATATGTAATCGTGATCTTTCAATAACCTTTTGCACGCATCCATCATTTTCCTCTGTTGAAATTATGTGATACTTAGCTTCGACTATTACTCAATTAACCAGCACGTAAATCTTGTTTTTTTTTTAATAAATATTATATTTTATTATTTAGGTATATGTTTTCCTTGTAAAATATAATCAAATTGAATATTTTTTATGCATATACATGTTAAATTTATTTTTAATACTAAATTGAATGTAACTTAAACTGTGATAATACAATAACATAGTGCAGTTGCAAAAAATTCCAAATTAACGCTCAAATGTAAAACTTCCATACCGCATTAAACCTAACTGTATTGAACTTTTATCAAGGTTTTGCATATATTTTTATTACAATTAAAAAAAAACAAAACTCATCGGCACAGTTAGATTCAGCCTGCGGCGGAACGTTCGTTTGTCTAGCGTATCGTTCCAACATAACCGGATGGAATATAATTGGCGGTGGAGATTCGCGTTATTCACTTTCATCGGCGCTTGCAGCTACGATGCGTGCCGCGATCAATTCACAACGCAAATCGGATGTTCGCCCGCAGCGAAGCATCGTGAACAGCCGTGCAAATATTTCTTCAGTCAAATGCCGTATGTGGCATGGTGGTCCTCGCCGTCTCTCTAATTTTTCTTTCGTCTCTCAATTTCTTTACCTTGTCACACCGGGCAATTTCTTCTTCCCCGATGTTTCGCGATGTTTACGATACCGATCTTCGTGCTTTTTCAAGAGCAGCAGTAACGCGCGACAGGCAACACGTTTCTTGCTCAATTTGTACTGGGATAGTTAAAATCAACGACGGTTATACTTTCACGGCAGTCTCTTTCATTAGTGCAGAAGTAATCACATTTGAATTAAATATTTTCAGTGTCGGAATAATTAAACGTATTATTCTTCTTAAGTTGTAGTATGTAGTATAACTGGAATGTAATGGACAACTTGAGATACCTTCTGTACAATTTATTTGGCTGCACGACGTGGCATCCCTGAAATCTTTGTCTCTGTCTCATTAAAATACCTGCGTTGACATAAGTTAAGTTCACCGTAACTCGACGAGAATCCGAATGGGAGTTAAGATAATTTGTTGAAAAAGCATTCGCGAGCCAAATACTGAATAATTCCAATTTTAATTTAATGACTTTTAGAAATCAGAAACAAATAAAATTTCGAAATTAAATTTTTTGATCGTATTTTCTAATTTTGTTTAAGAAAATCCTGATAGATCACTTTATGTTCATCGTTACATTCGGTATCCATATATACAAGTCGCCATCAATTATAAATCACCACTAAATAATCTACGAATTTTATGTGCAATTATGTATAATTGTATACTTAATTGAATATAATGTGTGACACAACTCTGACGATAGAAAATTATTTAGCAACCTTAGTACGATCCAACAGTCGTCGTCGTCATCATTAACGTTTTTAACTATCACTTTACAAATGTCTTTTTTCTTTTCCTAACACGATAACATACCATCGGCGGTTTATTGACCGTAAAATATTCGATGACTCTATTGAATTAATGACGATCGTGTCGATTTTCGTGCCCATCTTATGCGCCACCGGCTCAATTCGAAAGACGCGACTATCTCATCGAGTCATGTATGAGGAACATTGCGATGTCGAAGGTTGTGGCCGATCGTAAATCTCTTGGATCGTAAAAGTTTAGGTCATGACGGTCAGGTATGTCTTAATCGAACTCCCCGAGAGAATCGAATTACGAGCGAGGCAATTTCACGGAAAAGTGAAATCATCGTTGAACGAATCGAGACGGCTCTTCTCTATATCTACATTTAAAATTAACGTAGAACTTGTTAGAGATAGTTTAGACTCGAAGTTTATTTTTAGCATTCGCTCGTAGAAGTTGAAAATTCCTGCATTACTGATATTCAATTGCACCATTACTGATTACATTAATATTAAGTAACTTGTAACCGAAAGTTGTTCATTGATTGTGGCAACGAGAGATATCACTTAGCTTTTGTCTAGTAAAATTGTTAGTATCTTAATCGTCCTTTCATCCGTCTAAATATTGAAATTGCACACGAATCGGATACTATTTTTGTTTCTCTTCGCGTGTGGTGGTCGAAACATAACGGTCAAGTGGTCGCCATCGAAACCTGTCACATGTCACAAAAATACCGTCCGCCACTGTAAGGATTCCGTACCGCGGCCCATTAGCAAACGACAGAAGAAACGTAATAACACCTCCATTAAAAAATCCGCGCATCGGGATGTACATCTCTCAAGTCGTATGTTATCGTGACGATTGTGCAGGTCCCCCATCATCATCGACGTCGCTTCGGCGTTCGCAATACATCTGAATAACACGACTGTGCGGCTGCACTCTTTGACGACCGTCCTTTTTTATCCGACGAATCGACCCTCATTTACGCGCGGTCACCGCCATTAAATTGCCGTTGTTAGAATGACAACCGTCCGTTCCCGGTTTGTGTCCCGGTTCTGTGTGAATTTTGACACCTCCCTGTAAAAACACGAAAAGTGTAACGTAGTACAAGATAAGTGATTTCAACTGCGCAATTTGAGACGATAAAGGTACGAAAAGCGAACAGTATCAAACAGAAATGAGGACTCTTGCCGCTCGTCGAACGCTCTTTCGTCAGAAATCGTGTGACTTGATTGTATGTAATATTAAGGGAGAATTACATAGTATACACAAGACCTGTCATTACAATGTACCTGCAAATAAGTCCCAGCAAATTTCGTCGAAACACGAAGATACAGTTACGTTTCGGTGTGCAATTGCTTGGATTCGGATTGTAGTTCCGGCTTGTTCATCATATTTTTTTACGATGCTTGTTACGACGAATTACGTCACAAATGTGGTTATTTTATTCTGTCTTAATTTAAATATTAACGCGACGTATTAAAAATTTTGAATATTTATTGATTGATCTTGTCACATTTATATTTATTTTTAGGGCACGTGTGAGGAATTTAATTGCTAGCATATGGCGCGCATGAAAGTTCAATTTGAAATCTTGAAATATTAGTTTTCGAAAGAAATATCTTTTTTTTGCATTGAATGTCGATGATTTCATATACGTCGATGATTTCAGACACCTCTTCTATGTAAGATTTATTTCCGTCATTCCTATAAATCTCGCTTACCCGCATTCCTGTGCGAGATTTAAATTCTTACGGAAATGATTATTATTAATATACGTATGCATTTCGTGCACGGGTATATTTATCATACGGTATTTTGTACATATGTATCAGACGTCGATTCTTGAACTCGCAATGATACTTTAAATGTATTTATTTTCGCGTCTTTGCAGCGATATGTTGCGCATAAAATTTCTTTAAAAACCGGATAGTTATCGCATTAATCTCAACTTTCCAGTGGAGATAAGTGTAACTAACACTTCTAGCTTATTCCACATTAATCCACCGTATAGGAATTTTCCTTAAATCCTATATTACTTGATCAACTTTTGATGAAGATTATGCTGTAATTGTATAATTTTATTCTGATTTAATTCGACTATTATTCAAATCAAATTTAGACACTATTTTTCGATAAGTTAATTATGAAATAATTGCAATAGTTCGCGTATATTCTCTCAAGGCAATGTAACACGACCTTTATTTTCTTGTTGACAATTGTGGCGCTTTCTTCCGTCATATTTTTCCGTAACGGTAATGCGTCCTTGGACGCTCTTCCACGATCGCGTGTGAATGTAACACGAAGCATGTGTGCTAACTCGTTTTCCGCGTGTCTCTCGTTAACGCAATATATCTCGATTCCCCAGCCTCTCGCGGAATTTTCGTAGAGATCTCAGTAACTGCGTCTTACTAGAGCCTGGCAAAAATAACGCAAAGATCACAGACATTACACGTTCACCTAGTAGAAGCAGGCATATCCATCTATCAAGACTGTCACATGTATCTTTGAATTAAGCGAATTAACCTCGAGTGTGAAAGATAAATCTCCAGGGACCCGGGTGAATGGAGAAATAGTAATTCGCATAATTACAAAAGTGATTACAATTGCAATTTGGCCGCACTTGACGATCCAAACGACTCGTGATAATTTAACGTGATAATTTAGCGTGATTTAAAACTGTACGATGAAATCGTTTTAAATTGTTGCCCGAGAAACGAAGACAACGCGTGACTCGATAAATCACGAATAGACACTTCGAAAGAGATGAAAGTTACCTAATGTCATCGAGCGATAAGTTAATTAAACCATCCAACTGACTTCTCCGGTCAATCAATGTCGACGATTTATGACAGAATGAGACGTCTGATTTCGGACGCACGCCATTATCTCGTATGATTTGATCCATTGATTAATTGGATTTTTGACTTAATGAGACTAGATGATCGTAATGAGACATCAACCCAAATGACTATAATGACATGTGGCCTTTTCAATAAATAAATTGATGTGTTAGACAAGTAATTTATTCTAATTATCTTTATGCGGCGCAAGTTATATATTGAAGCATCATATTTTATTTCTTCCTGGCGAATTTCACCGCGATCTAAAAGTCAAAAGTCTTCTCGCGCAACATTAAATGACACTAATATCGCAATCAGGAAATGTCAAAGATTTCATTTGGTTGTTTGTCATATCTTAATTTAAAGATTATCTCAGAAGCCAGGAGTTCTTGAAAGCTTTTTCTTTTGCAACCACAGTAATTTACTTATGTAATGTACTCTATGATTAAATTCTTAGTTATAAACAAATTTGAGCAATGTAATATTTAATTGGAAAAAAGTATTTGCAAGAGTATTAAAAAATTTTTATTTTTCTGTTCCGATTTTTTTTTAAGTATTTATTAACTCCGCAATGTGATGCAATTAACAATTAGAGGCATGATCATTACTGAGATTATCAAATAATATACTGTGGTATCTTAATTTATGGTAAATTAGCAAGCGGCTATTGTGGTTATTAAGATGAGTTGACACTAAGTTTGACTTACCTTAATCTTGGTAACAAAACCGCAAAATCTTCGCCAGCGGTTACATATATAATCAAGCGCGATTATATCATGGTGAGGACTTTAAGCTAACTGTAATGATGGCTACAAATTTATTGAAAACATTCTATATGAAAGTATATCGACTATCAACACATCAATAATTTCTACATTTTTATTTTGTATGCTCCGAGAAGACATATAGCTGATTTTACAATACAAATAATTATTTATATTAGCCGCCAGGATTTAACTATGTTAACTATATTAAATCCTGTAAATTTTAATAGCTTACGATTCACAAATCGAAAATCAGCTTAACCCTTGCCTCTGCGAGTTTTCAGTTCGGCTGGAATAAGTCGTTTTCTTCTCGTGACGGATGCTAACATATTACGTGGAACGCAGGCCCGCAGTACGCCGGCGATTAGAGCGGTGCTTGGTGATAAATCTGAGTCTCTCCTTTTTTTTTCCGTACCACGTATGCCAAGATGCATACGGAGGGGGACCTGCTATACGTCGCGCATAGCTTACCGCTACGGCAAGTAGCCAGCTAGCTCGTTCGTGCCTCGGTACTGTACGCGTCGACGTGCGTAAAAATGTGTCCGCGATCGGTTAGCGGCAACGGTTGCAGTCTCCGTATTCGCTGCGGGTTATCGTGTAGGAAGAATTACGATCGACCTGTACGGTTCTGTAGCACAGTCGTTATATTTGAAAAGTTCAACTTTTTATTCGGCAATTAAAACGGGCAGATCATAACTTTTCAATTTGATAGAAAATGAGCCTCTTTGAACGTCCTTGCTAGATCTGCTACCGTGAAACGCGCGATCTTCACCTGTTTCTCCACCTGCGTATTTCCGAATAGTAATAGCCGTGGCGAATCGTGTACATGGGTCGTTGTATACGATGATGATGCCGCAAAATGCTCGCGGATGAGCCGCGAGTGTGTCGTAGAGGGGGGACCGTGGTATGCCCCGGGGATAATGACCGAGTAGGGTAATTCCTAATCCTTGGGGCACGAATATTCTTGGCAAGTCTAGCCGACGTGCGTGAGAACGATTTACGGTTCGTTGGAAAATGATTTCACTGATGAGGTAAAACACTCGGGGGCAATCAGCTTGGAAATTGTGCAAAGATGCAGGTGCAGCGACTTTTATTTAAGTTCTCGGGTTCACTATGACGAGTAAAATCTCTGAAACTTTGATAATATTATCAAAGCTTAATTATTGATTATTATATTATGGAATTTATAACTATGAAAAGGATAATTTACAAAATATAAAACACTTAAAAATTTTATTTTATGCTATAATAACAAGAATTACAATTAAAAAATTAAAAATATCGCGAGAAAGCAAATTAAAATTCGGCTCGTAATAAAATCATGTAAAAACAGAATTTTATTGGAAAAATTTTTATTAAAATGCTTTCAAAGTACAACAACATAAAAGAAGATTGCAAGAGTCTGTACTTGTGAATTCTAGAATTGATGAGCAGTTAAAACAGAAGCAAAGTTAAATACTCATCTTTCGAATAGCGCAAAAGCGGTTCTTGTTTGTGCAGTAGGGACGTGTAAAGTAAAGACTATAATAACAAAATATTGGAGGCGACAATCGAGTATGTTGCGAAGGCTCCTGCATCATCGAGACAGATAATTCCATTGGTACTTTTAACTCCCTACTGTGCCAAGCTCGCGCAAATACGTCCGTATCGCAACTACCCTACGCACGCAAACTTACACACACGCATACTTGTGAATGCAATAATCGCTTGCATTTGTAATCGTCTCGCTTCTTCCATTAGCGCCGAGTACTTGGCAGCAGCCGAGTTCGCTTTCAGAGTCCGCATGAACAAGTCGAGCACTGTCATCTACGGCACCGTGGCGCACAACACTCCAAGTCGCTAAAAGACCGTGGACACCCGAGAGGATTTTTTTCTTCCATTTTGTCGCGCGTGCTTCCTGGTGCAGCAATTACGCGCAAGAGTGACGACAACTGTCTTCAGGAGCTTTCGAGCGCGTTTTTAAGTGCCGCGATAGGCTAGATTTACGGCTCGGTCGGTTGTCCGTCGCCAGGCGTGTCTGCAAACAGGAGTTTTGATCATCAATTGTTTTTGCCGTAATACACTTTGCTAACATCAAGTCAAATATATTCTTCGAAGCATTGTGTTAAAGATTTAGCTATCATTTTGAATTCTTGGCTTTGATTTACATTTTATTTAAATTCACATCTAAATCCATATGTCGACATCATATAAATTCACTCTATTATATTTAAATTAATTTTATAATAATATATTCACGCTACAAAAATAATTTATGACATACTCGACTTTTTGAACAACGATTGTTATTTTTATCCATCAAGTTCTCTTAATTTTTTTCGATGTCGATCATAAATTCGTCGAATATCGGTGATATTATCCGGATGAGATCGCACCTGTAATCTGTGTTTCTCGGCCAGATATTCGTGCTGAATTTCGACATACTTTTAATGAAATATTTTCGCGCTTATTTTATCGAGACTCACGACTAATGATTTCGATTATGAGTTCGAGTTATCGTCGCGCTTGACGATCGTCCTCGTCACGGAATCAAAGTATTCGTCGCGGGTATCGGTACGTGCGCTCACGCAGGATGATCAAAGATGTCTGATGGATAATTGATGCTCACCGATTCATATATTTATATATCCACAAATGTTCCTGCGGTCAGTTTCGTGGCGCCAGTTGACGAGCTTTCGCATATTACTCGAGCGAAGTAAGTCGTGATTAAAAAATCCGTCGAAATGAGCTTTCACGTGGACCTTCTCTCGTGCGCGACCGACATTCATAATTAAATCCTGTATTTATCTCGCAGTGTCATCTGCCGCGCTCCCCGTCTCTCTCGCCCCGGTTGATAATTATCGCGAAAGTTAAAAATTTTTATGCCGAACTTGATCCGAGCCGTGATGTCTCTCCGCTCCGACATTTGCATAAAAATCGAATCTCAGACGAATCGTTTATTTGCGTTAACGATTATTTGCATTATCAATCGAAATTCCAAAGTGGTCCCCGCGAAGCATTCGGCTCCGACGCTCATTTATCACCGTTTGCAGCAAAGCGATGTGGTTAGCGACAGTGCGACGCCACGCGCTATCAGCAAGAATGGCGACAGTTATTAAATGTACCTCTTCGAAGAATTTCAAGAGAGAACGGGAACGTTGAAGATAAATGAAAGAATGCACATATTTACCAAAAGAAAAAAAAACGAGACTTACTTTGACATAAGTAGATATTATGCAAAAGTAATTTTCGCTAACGGGACGCTTTGTGAATTATTTTTCGACCAACTCGCGATGAAAAATCAGCGTGATTTAAATACCGCAATTGACATTGGGGCTGTCTCGACTATCGCCGACGTTCAACTCGAATACGGTCAATGATGCATCACGATACAGTGCACGCTGCGCGTATCTCCGCAGCTTCCATCTCCATTACAAATTAGCCGGACGTGGTACAAAGGCGGCGTGAGCGATTTGAAAGGGATTCTTGGCTATATGCACAGACATATGTACACTCGTATATTCGTATAGATGGATGTTTAAGCCGGCGGGTTATGGGAAATTGATGATCGGCGCGGATTTACACAGGACGCGATCAAGGTATAGAAGTTCGCGAAGATTGATGTACGCATCCATAGACGCCTTTGGATCTAGGATGAACTCGGTAAACGCGACCCGTGAAAGCGATGCTATCAAGTTCAGGGGTTCCCAAACTCTATCCTTCGATATTTAAAAGTTCTTCTGATTGTTCAAAATTCATTCTTCTCCATGTCATAACTATTAAAAATTCATAGATTTTCTTATTTTTTATTTCAATTCTGTTATTTTGCAAAATAATGGCATATATAAAATGCCACAAATAAAATTTTAATTAATTTTTTAATATCCAATATATACAAGTCAGCATATATAAGTTTATTACGAAAGCAAGACTTCTCTGCAAAATTGAAAGTTAGAACAATTAAACTGCCAGAAATATATAGACGCTTTTGACTTCTCAAACTTTCTTTAAACGTCATGATGGTTATTTCGCTGTTGGGCACGCAATTATCTTGTGATCGTTAGGCTCGGTAGATGTCAAGATTAGGCTGAAGCTTCGAGTAGCAAGTAATAGCTTGTAGGTATCTGCGATTAAAGGCAATCCGGCGTTACTTTTAATGAACAACGATCCACCATAATTACTCCTGAAGCGTGCACTTCGTAAAGGCTGGCCGATTAGAGACTGATCCTTAATCATAAGCACACCTTCGTAACCCCTGTTTAGTTTTCTTTTTTCTTTCCGCGCACGTTGTAAGCAACTACAAGTGCAAAAATTTAAGCAAATATGCATTCGAAGGTCTTCTCGTAGATCGTATTAGGAAGCATTAGACGATCAGTCATGGTTAATCTTGACCGTTCGAGCCTTCTTCATTAATGTCAATGTTATTGAAGTTTATGGACATGAGTACTTATCGTACTTACTTACTTACTTACGTACTTAAGATCAATTGCACTAATCTTCTTAAATAAATAGGCTTATAATTTACAAGCAAACGACAAGCCGCTCAATCAAAATCAATTAACTAACAAATTTTTCAACTAATGTACTTGAGTTTTGTGAGAGAAAATACTGCTTTTTTGAAACTTAATATGCTATTATTGTAACTTGTTCAATATATTCTTATTTATAAATTACATTTTTGTTAAATTCATAAAAATGTAAAAAAAATTATTTTCGACAGAACATATAGATATTATATGTATAAATACACTACAGAAAGATTTCATTTGCAAATGTCTTTAATCTCCTTTTACATTATTCATATAGAAATGGTATTAGTTGAAGAAGGTTAATGATCGTTTCACGAAATGACTGTAATTATCATGTTTTCACATGATGATAATCGCTTTTGTTCGATAGAAAATATTCATGGGAAACGATTATTATGCATCTTTGTTTGTGCATCTTTGCCTGTACACATTATCATTCAATGCATAATGATAATGCGCGACAGTGTTCTTACTTTATGTCATTGTCGAAGAAATTACCGCGGCTGGAATGAGATGAATGGGACGTGAAAATGAAAAAGTGTCCTACAGATTGCTTGCAAAATAATACAAAAAAATAATGGTTTCTTTATAATATCGTTTCTGGAGTATTCTGTGCATCAAAGTCATTTCCTATCGTTATACGTCCACGCCCTTCGCCCAATTACATACAGTTAAATGGAATGACGGCATACTTTCGCGTCTTATGAACGAGATTTCGGGAGCGAAACGAGATGAGAAGGGTCGAGGGCGTCGAGTCAGCCTGTCTGGCCATTAAGTTCGCGCCGCGAAAAGCTGTGATCGCCATCGATCAAAATAAATCGCTCGCGAGACCCAAGGCAGTGTCAAGATAGTATCACCCAACTCCATCGTGTTAACTTCATAAACGAGGACCATGCGCATAAGTGGTTCCCGGAATAATTTACGAGCGCGCTCTTTTCGACCGTGTTCGGCTGTCGACGCATAACGATGAATAAATGCCAGTGACACTTATCGAATTGTTAACTATCTTATAGTCGCGCGAAATGGAAAAAAATTTCTTAATGGATGAAAAATAGTATCAAACAAATCAACATTTCGTGCAAGTTTATAGTTTTCATAGAGAAATGTCTCTATTAAAGTAAGCCAAGTCGTTGATGTAATCTCTTGACGTATATCAACTGCGATGGCATGGACCATATAATTTTAATATATTATAAAACAATTCTTGTAAATATATTTCTGTCGCAAATTACATAAAAGGTTTTCTTCGCGATAATAAAGAACAAATGTATGAAACAGGAAATTGGACAGGAAAAAAAGATGTATTGTGAATCGGGTTAAAAGTACCGGTTAAAAGCTGTGTATTAGATAAAAGATTCAGATAAAAGATAAGTGCATACATTCTCTCGGTACAAGAAAGTCGACATTTTCAAATAAATTCTCAAGAATACTCTTTATTTTTCTTAATATTTATTTCACTCTCGCACGGTGCATCTCTCTACCTGTTTGTACCGATACGCTCGCAATGTATTTGCGAGCCAAGGCGGTATACTTGAGACTTTAAACATCCGCACAGGCACACATTCAATAGATTTATTGTAATGAAAAGGCGAATGAGAGATCGCGGTCATTTGTAACACTGGTATTCACCGCCGGAGTGTTTGCTGATATAAATCGCACGCATATAATACGTACAGAGCAATATTTTGTCTTTAAGCAACACGTTCATCTTGTTATCATTTATCTTTAACTTGCAAACAAACAAAAAATACATTNATATACAATGTCAACTTTTTATATTAACTCAATACACCTTTTATGTTGTTAGAAATGTAAAAAAAAAGAAACTGTAGAGCCACGAACGATAAAAATTTCGAATATACGGAAAATAGAAAAGGGCTCTCTAGGAATCTCTGTTTGTCGACAAATACGTGCGGTATTGACGCAGCTACGCGTATTCCCAGGACTTACGATTTCGTTAACGTGCTTCTTCACATCCGCGGATTTTTCTGACGCTTTTAATGACGTCGAAAGTAAGTCTCTGCGCAATAGGTATCTTTCCTCTCGACGTTGAAACATGTTTATCGGCGGTCTTGGAGAACTTTCACACAATTATGAACGTCGACCATGTTGCCCGACTCGTCATTAGAATGTCGACTATGAATAGGTACGATTTCGATCTTGATTAGACATAGATTATTGTGTGAAAGAGACTCGAATAGAAGCCACTGCGATGGCATGGACCATAAATCTTTTCACAAACATATAATATCCCATCTAACATGCGCCTTAAAAAGAAAAGAATAAAATACATAAACATCAAAATGGAATGTAACGAATAATTTTTGCGTTAAAGAAAAAAACATTTATTATCGGAATAAATTATTATAGATTTTATCCAAGATTTTATTCCCTGAATTATCAACATTGAGTTTAAAACACCCCATATATTGCACACTTTATTTTATTATAATTACCGCCTGCTATTTTCGTTTCTTGCGAACGTTTCCGAACAAAATTGAAGAAATTAAAAAGAAATCATGGAGAGAGAAAGAGAGAGTTTGGCGCCGCGAAAGCTGCGAAATTTGTTACCTTGTTACACAGAAGCCGGCCGGCGCGGCCGCGGTATTCATCGACGCGAAAATATATCGTCTCGGTGACTATGGCAAAACAGTACCGTTGTGAGATCACGGCGCCTGATATCGACAATCACCGCGGTGATCGATGGATGGATCGCCTCGCCAAGATCGGCTTATCGGGCGTGCCGAAACGATCAGCGGAAACGGTGGAGGAGAGGAGCTTCGATCCGAGGTTCATTGCCACCGATTCCGGCCGAGCGGCGGTACAACCGTTAAATATTACATTCCTGCTCATTTGCATACTTACGCGTGTGCGTGCGCTAAGGGTGCAATCGCCGGCGATGCATTATAATTTAGCGTGCGAGCATAAGCGTCGATGATGACCGGCCGGCCGTCGTATAGATAGGGTTGTGGTCCTGCAAACGCGTGCGTGATTGAATAAACAGTGTTCAACCTTTCGCACACGTCCAAAGCGATTGTTGCACGTAGGCGGCGAACGGACGTGTTTTTCGTGGTAACTTGCTCGCCGACCGTTCCGACCGAAGATGTGATCGCCGATAGAAGCGAGGTGGTACGCGGCAGGAGAAAAAGAACGCAATAAACAAGAAGACGGCTTTGGTGCGTAAGTGCACCGCTTCGTGTTTACATTATTTTCGCTGCGTGACGAAATTTATTTTATTTCGTATATTGAAACGTGATTTTATCGTTCGGAGGGAGTTAGTAACGACATGGCGAATTAATTAAAGAGAAATTGGAACAAGATTCGGCCTGGACTGAAAGAAAAGACTTGGCTTGGCGCTTTCCGCGTTCTCTCACGTTCTACGCGAACATCCTCCAGTCTGTCAAATCATCAAACGGGCCAATAAATATTATTCTTGTCTCGCATCACCTCCTCCGCCGTGCTCTCCCAGCGCAGGTGTATTTAGACAGTTCTCGCATGTTCTCAGGTGTATTTAAACAGTCCATATATATCGTGTACGCGGTTTACATAGCGCGCCTCGAGACACGCCGGAAACGATTTCGTGCGGCTCCCAAAGAGGTAGATAGGTAGGTAGGTAGGTATAGCGATCGTTCGAGCATAGAAACGACTTGTTTGCACCTGTCTCACCGCGAGGTGAGGAAGCCGCGACGCGGAATCGCGGCCGACTAAAATCAAAGCCGAGAAACAAGACTTGGAAACTGGCTTCCGAATGGGCGAAGGATTTCTGAAGGGCTTCTTCTCTAACGGTCGCCAATCGTAGTGTCGCGTCTATCAGGCTGAAATGTCAAACGAGTATCTAACTTCCAATTCCGTCGAACCGTGATTAACGGATGAACTAGGCACTCTAGACGAGTAGCGCGGTCCCACTGAAATTTTTTTTTTTTTGGCACTTAACCTTCTTCAACCGTAACATCCGTTTAATAACTTTACAAACGGACATAACTGTCAATCTGTCTTATCAGCTGTAACTTATTTTAAGTTAAGTAAAAGAAATAATTTTAAAAGTTTTCAAATCTAAAATTTGAGATGCGCGCAATTACGTTTTTTTTTTTTTTTTTTTTCATGAAGAGATGTTGTTTACGAGTATTGAAAAATTAATTTTTAGAATTCTCGATTAAGAAAATGGGAAAAGAAATGCATTCAGAATACTTTTGACTATTCGTAATTCGTCGTACCGAAAACACACTTTCATTTCTCACGAATCAATGGCAGTCACCCATACATTTTCTCTAGAGAGAATCCCTCGAATCGGATGAGAAATAAAAAATCATTTTATTTGTATACGTTTATTTCAGCACAACACAAAATTCATACATGACTTCATTCGTGACATGTGCACAATACACGTGCGCGCCTTCTTTTCGAGATCTGTCCAGCTCACTTGATGAACACTAATTTGTGTGACCATAAATCGTGATTCTACTCTAACCATGCGGGCCCGTAATTCAATCAGCTTAAATTCTCCATTATCATCACCCTGGTCGAGTGAACGCCAGGATCTGCCGTATTAAATCATGGAAGCGCGCCTATTACGTATTTTCATATTAAATTAATATAACACAACTACATGAGATGAAGCAATATTTATTATGTTTATTTTCAACGTACAATTCTTAAGACAATTTTGCGAAACTTCGAGAGATAGGAAGTATTAACGATGTCTTTCTTATTTTTTTTTTTTTATGAATTTCGCTCCTTTACTTTGCATCAGCATCGCTGCTCGATCAAGCACAGCGTGTCATGTCAAAGTTGCATATTTATTAAGACATTTCAATTGCGATTTAATTATTTTACATTTTTTTTAATTCTGTGTGGTCGCATTCTTTTGCGTTCACAAATCAATAAAGCCTAGCATAATACTTTATCTCTCTCTTCGGAGAACATTCAGAATTGGGTGTGCGTTTCTTCCGGGCATACTGCACAATGTATCGTGCATTGTTTTTTAATCCGCTCTCGACGACGAATCGGAGAAGCGCACCATCAGATATGCGAGCAGGTTGCAGGCGATGCTGCGAGGCCTGAAGTTGATTTGCGATACGGCCGACTGTGGTATTATTAATGGATTGTAAAGCATTCGTGCCAAGCTCGAAAATCGACGTGCATTACGAACGAGGCGGTATTCTCCGGGGTGTTCGGCCGATACTGCCCGTAAAGTACCTGTTCGGATTCGACAGATTGTAGGTAGGTGCCAAAGCGGAGAGGCATAATAAATTTGGCAAACATAGTATTCTATCTAGGCCGAAATCAATATGACCGCGGGTCATCGAGAAAAATATTATCCTGTTTACAAGCCTCCGTATATTATCTCTGACTATCGTGGCAAATAAAAAACGTTATCTCGCTACGTGCATAAATAATTATCGAAATTTTTTTTTCTTGTATATTTTAAATAAATTAATTGATGTAATGTCTATCGTGTGCGGTATTTTATATGAAAATATTAAGAAATGATTTTTTTTTGTAATAGAATAAGAGATGAATTTCGTACCGTGTGTAATTTTTGCTTATAATTCTAAATTAAAGGAAACAATTTAGGAATCGCTGCACGATTAAAATAAAATAGTGAAAAATTGATAAATATTTCGCAAATTAATATACTGAGAAATATATTGTTGTATCTGTACTCAATTCTGTAAGTGGAAGTTTTTCTTTATATATTTTAAACCAAAGACATCAAGACTCCTCCGCTCTGGTGCTGAAAGGGTAGATCTTTCTCTTGATAACAAACTGTCAAGGAATATGATTGAAAGTAATAGATCTGTTAAGCATGATAAGAATGATAACGCCAATATGAACATTTGGGTGCAAGCGTGAATCGGCAATTTATCTTTCAATGCGAATGCAATTAGTTGATCGAATCTCGATCAGCTAAACAAATCAATTCGGGTCATTGACATCGAAATCGTAAATCGCGGTTTGGAAGTCGGTTTGGCCAGCAACAGGTAATTTGCAAAGTCAATGGCGGCTTTGCTTCCTTATTAAAGGGACGATCGTGAGAGAAGGGACGGCAATTGCTCTTCCGTTTGCGAGTGTACATGTGTAAGAAATTCGATACGAAAACAGACGGGAATTAGCCATTAATTTCACGTTGAACATAACTATTAAGGATCGAACACAATTATTATTAGTTCTGACATGTTTATGACGTCGAAATCGGGAGTAAGCTATATACAAATCATAAAATATAACAACTGAATTCTATAAAGAATACCGTTGTTTGAGAGCAGCAATGACGTTGCTGCGATTTAACGTTGCATAGGCAGATCGCAAATTTACAACACAGGAAAACGTAACTGTACCTTCGTCTTCGAAAATTTGTTGCAAATGCTGTGATCGGCATTTTTTTTTTAATTTTGTCTTACAAGCGATTATTCACGTCGCAACCAGTTGAGTTACTTGTTCGCTTCTCGGGTGGGGTATATCAAGTACACGCACGTGCGATTTATCGACATCACATTGTTCTAACGGTATGAGATGTAAGATTGGTCGAGCGATATCTAATTTCTCATGTTTGTTGATCCGTGTTATTATTAACTGTATAATGTATTATTATATTTTTCTCCTTAGATTATGAATATGAATCGAGCTGTTCTAGGTGACATAATAGAATATCTCCAGATCGATATTATGAATATAAGGATTAATGAGCGAAATTTTGATAATGCCGAGAAATTATAGTGATCTACTTTAGCTTTCGGCTGAAAAACGAAAAATATTCACATCGGAATATTTGGAATATACTCCTTTTCGTTCTTTTCAAAATAATTTCAAATGACGTTTTAAATACAAAAAAAAACGGTTCCTGTTGCTCGTAACTTAATGCACCGTTACCTAACGATCGAAATCGCCTCTGCAATGGGAGACAATTTACTCCGCGCGACGATCCTTGTGTGTGTTTGTGTGTGAATGTGATATCGAACGTCTGAGATTACCAAGAATTACGAATTACATGAGAAAAGAAGAAAAAACGCATTATTAATATAAAATAATAAATAATAATATTAACAATAAAATATAATAAATTTATTTACGCATATAAGTAGAGAAAGGTATAACGTGAGACAATTTACATTTTATTTTTTCTCTACTCGGCAAATTATTATCATTCTTCAGATCAATGCGTAAACTCTGATATAGCATTTTATAAAATTTACACGTATGAGAGACGATGCCACGGTCATTTTTTTCCTAATCTGTCAATCGTTCGATTTTAATATTCGCATCATTGGCTGCAATTCTCCGTCGAATTTAATAAGGATTTATAAATAACGGTACATAGGGGAGTATACTATATACGAACTGTACGACGTCTCGCGCAGAACATATATCTGCCACAGATGGTTGAGGGGTCTTTGTATCGGGATTTTTAGATTTCCCGCTCGGTATACGGTAACCACGTTGCACCTCATCGGCATGTACTTAATCTCTGTCTCGCGTAATCATCCGCGTATAGAGGACACAGTTAATTTTGGATCATCCCGTTTGCTAGACACGCGCTGACTGATTTTATTTCGCGACGTGTCGATATACTATTTATCGAATCACTTGCGAATTACTTTGCGATTTTACACACGGCGCCTTCTCTCGACTTCATTAACGAGCTCTTCAGAGAATCGACGAAAACGCGCGGGCTTTCATCCCGTATCTCACTGACAATGAGAAGAATTTTGAAAGGTCGAATCCATCAAAAAGTATTACCGTATATATATGTATAACAAAAAATGATTAATTATAGGTTTAGACCCAAGTACTCTATTACGAAATTTTATTTTTTTTATTTTAATTTGTAAAAAAACTAAATTTCTCTTGTAATGCACGTTGCTTACAAATGGCTGTTTTCTTGAAGCTATTTCCCAATCCATTAACGTATTAAGACATTGTGCTGTGCAGTTTTCAATTAACATTAAAATTGAAAAAAAGGATCGAGTACTTAATATGGTAAATAACTTTATTTTGTAT
This sequence comes from Tetramorium alpestre, assembly GCA_021460005.1. NCBI lineage: Eukaryota > Metazoa > Arthropoda > Insecta > Hymenoptera > Formicidae > Tetramorium > Tetramorium alpestre. The sequence continues at coordinate 829,928 of JAJVSH010000060.1, read as the reverse complement.
TAAAATACAGGTGGTTGTACTTTCTATGTAAATTAACTGGTATTACAGTAGCGGCCACCAGGTGATCACCATAACATTCGATTATTGAAAAAAGTGAAATTAGAGTTTTGGCAGAAATCGTAAACCTGTCACAGTAAAAGTACTTAAGCGAGAGAATAAAAACAAGTTTTATAGCACACCGCGATCATTTGATCTTCAATCTCGTTCCGTGAGACGCGCGGCCCTTTATCGTCGTTAAAAGAACCCATTATCTTTTTTTTCCCTCCTCTTTTTCTCTTATAATCAACCAATATAGCGCGCGAAAAAGAACAGAGGACGAGGAGATGACGAGACTGCCGTGACGACGAAACGACATCGACGGTCTAATGGGGCCGCGAAATTACAGGCGTGGGGCTCCCATTTGTGGCCAAAGTCGCGGTGAATTCCATTTCGAGGAAGTAAATTTTGTCGCGATTAATACAAACTTTCCTCGATTTTTTCACGACATATATGCCGGGGAATCATCAAAGATAGGAAGGCCGCCATTTTGCATCTGGCTGACAAGTGGCGATCGAAATTTCACTAAATATTCGCCGCTGACGTGTAAAGTAGCATCGTCAGTTCCGCGTGCTCTTATTCGCCAATAGCGTGCAATAATCGACCATCGTGAAAAGCGGTCGGCGCGATACGCCTCGGGCTACTTGATGATTTTAAGATGAGGCGAACGCTTTTTTTTTTGGAGGATGCCTTATTTCGTGGATTTATCGCATACGTGTTTTGTTTCGTTTAGTTCTAAAATTGCTCACATACACACGTTGAGGAGCCATCTAACTATGTAACGAGCCTTGCGATATCGATAATCATGCCTGCGTTTATAAGGACTTTCCAAATTCTTCTCATAGAAACAGGTGGCTACATCGATGTCTCTCTCTCTTTCTCTCTTTCTTATTCCTGCAAAATGTTAAAGTGCTTTATTGAATGGTAATTTTTTGCTCTTCGAATCATGTAATCAAACCTATCGAGTACTATCGACAGATGTCTAGATGAGAAGTCACGTCTAGCAAGACACGTCATATCAAACGCGAGTTTCTCTTATTTCAACATGTCAGCAGTATTCGTCGCGATAGACGCTTTCGAAGTCTTAATTAATAATAAATAAATTGTTACCGGTAACCTTTTCATCAGTTTTAACGCCTTAGGTGTGAAACACAGCAAAACGTGTTACATGTAATAACCATGACGAGATAAGGGCAGAAAATTAACCTTAGTAATCTGTAATAATTATATTTTATTTTAGAAATTATATTTAATTACATAAATCATGTACAGCGTCTTGTATAATCTCTCTTGCGTAGCGAACGGCTACTCAGGATTCATTGTCGATCTCGACGTTCTAAACGAGACCGCAAGAACCTCCTTAAACCATACAATTCTCGCAAGATCGATGAGGTAGTCGCAATATTGCCGTTGCACGCCCACTATTTGTCAGTCGGCCATTTATCGTAAACGCCGTATGTTAACGCCGCCTCTTTGACAATATATCGCGCTATTTGCGACCGTATGATCGTACTTGGCGAAGAGATAAATCCTGGCATATTGCCGGTTGTCGACGGAAATTGTGACAGAATTGTCAAATGTAACTGTCGAAAAATTCAATTAATAATTTACGGCACATAAATTCGGTCGCGATTGCGGTCAAATTGAGACGTATTTTTGCATTAACCACGCACTTATCACCGTACATTATGCAAATTGTAAAGGACAGGACCAGCGTGCATAATATGCAAATCATAATTGTCGAAATCCGAAGTCGAATTGAGGTGCATCGAAACTCAAATTGGCGGCTTTATACGCGTCGTTTCCCTGGTATTATTGTACGGGTGGTTCCGTCTCCGCAATCTCCGTTGCTCTCCTCCGGGTTGACACGCGACATCGTGTTCTTCCGCTTCATGCTGTGATCACGTACAATCTCAAAAGGGATGCCATGTATCTGTGATTTCAGGGGACGTGCGCGACGTGCAGGCTGACACTGGGGGCATTAATCTCGAAATTATAAGCCGAAAATAATACATGCACCGTCTGAATATCTGACACTGACATCGATACGAATGTCGATGCGGAATCCGTTACACGCGAACAAGACAGCCGACACGAAATACTCAAAGCGTCTGATAACTTTGATGTCGGATTAATTTTTTTAAGCCGTGTATTCTTCAGATATTGTGATTTGACATTTACGAAAGCATTGAGCCTCATAAATTTGATTTTAAACGATGTTTTAAGAAAACAAATTGTCTTGGTATTACAATAATTTTTATTTTATTTTTTTCATTATATCGTGAATCTATCTTAATTATCGCACTTATAGACTGCAATATTTCTTAATGAGATCATTCTTGCCGAAATGAATAATAAAGCGAGCTAAAATTACTTTATATAAATGGATGTTGCACGGTGAAACGTTTGAAATTTATTGAAATGTTCGATGTGTGAAAAGGAAGAAAGTTCGATTACTCAAAGAATCTGCACGACAGAAGTTTGAATACACATTTGTCGTTTAAGACAACAACCGAGAAATTGATTCTGTCAAAATAAAAAAATTGAGATCTCTATTAAGTTATCGATTCAATCATCTTCCATTATAATGCAAATACCATTAGCTTCTAAACCGTGTGCTAGGTGCTGATTGAAATGACTAAGCTGTTTGTATGTTTGAAATATCTTTAACTTGTTAGAGATCAAAAATATCTGTTACGTAATCTACGAAAAGATATAATTTCAAACTTATCAAAACTTTATTAGACATTTTATTATCACCAATAATAATTTGCATTATTTTTATCATTCGTAATTTATCACATTCTGAAAGATATAATTAAAATTTAAAAAATTATTATTTAATTAAAGATATTTACTAAAAAATTTAAGTTTTTTGAAACTTGGATATTATTATTATAAACATTCAGATATTTCATAAACATTCAGATTTTCCTTAATATGTTCCTATCTTTTTAATATGTTCCCATTAAATTTTAAATTTATAGAAATTACTTGAAGCTATCAATAAGAACTTTTTAAATATAATATCGAAGATAAATATTGATCGATAAGATTAAAGAATTTACGATCAATTCCTCATTTTCTCATTTTCGTTACGCTTTTTTAATTAAGGAAAAATTCACATAATGATATTTAAAAACAAGCACAGCAGTGTGATACGATTTATCGTTATTATCCTTAATGACTACCTGTGCATTATTAAACTCTTATACTGCCATGATTCGTGATTGAAATCATGCGAAGCAAGTGCGTGCAATGTGACTCATTTGCGTGACGCAATACGTCACTTTTCATAGTCTCCGCCTGAGAAACAGGTTGCCGATGAGGAACAACTCGAAGAAATACGAGAGACGGGAGAGGAGGAAACGGCTTCGCAAAAGAGAGAAGAGAAAGGAAGGGGAGTCGAAAAGCGCATTATGCATAGTAACGATCTATTTAAAAGGCAAAATATCGGCAATTAATTAGACACTTTTGGACAATTTAATTACCAACATTACGAGCAGTATACGAAGAAGCGACGCCTTCCGCGAATCCCGAAAGGAATGCCGCGTAATCAGGAGAAATTTCGGCTGAATTTCGATGAAAACAAGGAATACGTGCGACCGAATAATAAATAAAAATGTTATTTCTTTAATTGCATGGAGCGACGATTTCTGCTCGGACGGGAGAGAGAATTCTCCATTTAGAATGAAATAATTATAATCTATGACAGTCTGTAGAGCCAAAATCCAGCTGAAGAAAAATCAATTTTACATCCAGAGAATTCGTAATGAAGAGAAAGCCGTCTGGTTTTGCGATACACATAACGGCGACTTGCCAAAATTCACGTTTGCATCGCGATAAGAACGTACAATCCATATTTATGAATTATAAACGCATAATCCATAAATAAATAATATTCGCAAAAAATATAGATTGCTACTTAGCAATTTACGATAATCCGATTATGTGCTAATTGATTTTCACGCTTCATTAGGCATCGAATTCCAACAGTCAAACGTAAAATTAAAATTATCATGTTTCTGTATTGATATACATATATGGAAATCGTCAGAATTTGTGTGCAGTCACCGAATATCATCATGATGTCATCGTCAAAATATAAATTTCAATTACGATCTATTTCGCCAAGAAATCGCGAATTTTCCCGCCATATAAAATAATTTTAATGCCCGCGCTATGTAAAGTAGAGAGATTTAAGAGAGTTTGTCGCAATAAACACTGTGATATAGTGCCATTAATATCGATAATAAGTATCTGTTTTTGACAGATATAGCATTTCAATCAAAGAGGTGGCTATTTTTTTTCAATTTCAAGAATCATCATTTTGAAGGATAGAAACTTTCTTAGGGAAAAATAGAATAGAGCTACGGATTTTTTGGCAGAATTTATTTTATGATAGATTATTTTAACACAGTTTATTTTTCATTATTGAGCTATTGAGTCTTTCATAATTTTTTAAAAATTAAAGCAAAAAAATAGCAAAAATTAGCAAATAATTTTCATGTCTTATTGGTTACTCTCTCACAGTACGAAGCGAGAAAATCAATCAGCATCGCGGAAAAGAGGCAACAATACTTCAAGACTTTCGAGTATCGATTTAACACGCCTTTTTTTAAGAGTGGATGGATTCTTCTTTGTTTTGTTATAAAGTGTATATTATTATTTTTCTAGTATCTTATAGCAGATTATTTTGTCTCTGATTTTTTCTCTATTGATTGTGTCTTTGCCGTAATGTCGCAACGTTCAAACGCGGTGTAGGTGATTAATCGACGACAGGCTGGGTCGTCTTGTTATACTGCTCGCGAGAGAAAAAAGAAAACGAAAAGTGTTTCTTTCGCCGGATCTGACGTTTCTTCGGTAAAGTACGGGCAGAAGGTGGCGATAATTAGCGATATGTCGAATGCTGCGAAAGCACTTTTTTATGCGCACATCGGCCTTTAAATGGTACCGGTGTCGACACAACCGCGTACATACACGGAGGAGACCGAGGGAATCTTACGGAATATTGATGCGCCGTTGCTCCTCTCGCAGCGACGATAATTGCTAAGGCGCAGGAGCTCTGCTATTAACATCGAGTTCGCGTGTATTTACGCGATAACGGTTACCCGTGTTACAATCGCCATTGGCTTGGTGAGGTTTCGGACCCGACCACGAATTTTGTAACGCTGAACATTGGTAATAAGACGCTGAACACGATCGATCGAATACTTACGGATACATAACATTTAATAGCGTGTAACTTAAGTACAATAATTTCATATACAACGATCGCATGTTTTTAGGTTGAAAATAATTCCCGTTCTTTGCGGGACGTCGATGGCTTACCGCGCATATAAAGTACCAGTATCCTACACTTACGTACAGAAGCAGTCTTAATCTATGCCTCGGCAATCGTTTCTAACATTTTTTTGAAAATAAATATAATACGATCGGGATTCTTCACACTCTCGTTGAATTCCTGAATAAATTATTTCTTTATGTAACGTGTCATAACGTGTTCATCGAACCTCACTCTGTGTACTTCTTGTAGATTGTAGATTAGGTATTAGTTTATGATCCTTCCAGGCTACGCTTCAGATAACAATCAGTCCAAATTGGCTATAAATTGCCGATTTAAACATTCTGTCACGCATAATAAACTTTAACGAATCATCACCGCGCTTCATTCTCGGACCTTTCTACAAATTCCAAATCGATGAGAAATCAGCCTCTTCGGTATTGATGTCACCGTCTTAGAAATCATTGCTTTCTACCATTATTTCGCTCTGTTCTTTGACCGTAACTGTTGGCACTGTTACGAAATAATTCTCATGCGTGACACGTGGACACGCGTTTGTAGTTTGCACTATCTAAAATCACTGTAATTTGTCATTGAAGACATATACGCGCGCGAATTGGCCGAATTGCACGGCGCATCGAGCGAGGAACATCTTCATCTGTAACTTTCGAGCAATTTGAGCTGTAAAACTAGTTTTCCGAATGAAAGATTCGGATGTACACTTTCTACATGTTTTTATCTTTATTATTGTACATCTAAAAGCATTAAACTTCTCACTCTTTGATTAAAGAATAAATAGTAAAATTTTGGCTCTTTGAAGAATACGGCACTTTAGGTCAGAAAAACGTCATAACGTAATATTGTGTTTGAAGCATAGTTGTTGTCTTTTCTTTTTGTACAAGGGAAAGGTAATCAAGTCATTATTATAATATTATTGGATATCGCCTTCCATCTGGCTTGCAATCTTTTTTACGTGAAGGCTGCAATTCCTAGTTCTGTGTGACGTCGTCTCGGTAGATTAGTGCTACGAGATGCGACGTACCGCGATACACCGTAAGTACGTTGACTGATAAAAAAAAAAGGAGGAAAACGCAACGCGGTCCCGATATCATGCAGCGAGCGGGCAAAAGAAGTTCAGGGTAGCTCACGTGTGTCGAGTAAAGACACCGTTCGGCGACCGCAGGCATTATATCGCGCACGTTAGATCTTGGCCGGGCATAATGTGAGCTTAGAAACGTCGTTACGTCTCGCGCGCGCAATATAAGATATAAATTGCACCGTCGGCACGTGCGATTGGGCCAATAGAACAAGAAACACCGGCGGGCAGAGAGCTGAAACGTTATGCACAATCGGGCCGATGGCACGCGTAAGATAACACGTGCGCCGTGTTCCGCAACGTGCGGAACGCGGGGCAAAATCGGATGGCATCTGGTGCAGGTGCCGGCGGATTATAAAGGGGTATGGTGGTTGCGTTACACTTCCTGATACATCGACCTTCCGACACGATTGCACCCTTCAGTGTTTTGCGATCAGTTATATCGCATTCTATAACATGACTTGGAAACTAGATATTTATATATTTTTTAATTTCAATATCATTTAATCAATGTTTTTCAGTTCTATATTTTTTTTTCATTAGCAAAAAATCGAATTAGAGGATTATATATCTTGTAAAATACATTTATATATATTTTTATATTAGTTACTTTAATATTTTATCTATAATATAAATAAATATATCTATAATTTATATCTATATATAAATATATATAGATAATTTTAATATAGATAATTTATATCTATATATAAATTATTTATAATATAATATAAATATATCTATATATTTGCAGATTTGTCTGTAACAGTGCGCGCAATCAATTCTCAATACGCTGATTAAATATTTTTTTAAGGATACTATAATTTAATTTTTTATAAAATTATAGCATAAATAATTATCGACAAGTTGACACTTATGATACGATAATAAAAAAATAATTTGATAACAGTTTGATAATAGACACATAATTAAAACCATGGCCAAATTAACACTTCTTATTTGATTTTTATGAGATTCAGTGTGAACATTTCGGCATGTTATACGGTATACAGTAATAAATTCGGCAGTCAACAAAATAAGATATTAGCATCTCATTATAAAATGATGATAGTAGAATCCGTATTTACTTTAACCGTGTATATAATTCCGAAGTGATATCACCATTGACGTGTCACGCATAATTAAGAAACGCATTTGGCATTTTACGATAGGATCATTCGTAAAAGAGATTTATAGCCGTACGATTCATTGGCTGGCAACCGGCTTTATCAACGACCACGAAATTCGTCGAATTCTCCTTTTCAAATATCTAATGCATTCATTCAACGATCTCGAGATAATCCTGAAAGAAAGAGAGAGATAGAGAGAAAGATTTGTCGTTCGTTCACGTCACGACGAAGTTTCCGAGAAACGCTAATGTGAACGGTGCTTTCCTTCTAGTAACTAAATTTCCTGGCAAGATATGCCGCTTTTATAGAGGCACTTGATCACATCGTGAATTCTTAATTCTCTTTAACAGGCGCACTTTTATTGTCCTCCCTTGGAATGTTTTTGGCTCGTTTCGTTTTAATATCTGCCCAACTGAGCCTCACATGTACGGCGTGGCTTGTTTATCTGCCTGACGAAAAAAAAGACTTTTCATCGTGTAGCGTAAAAGCGTATAGCGACACTTTCTCTCGGCTACCTTCTCCGCCTTTTTCGACGACTTTTGAGAGGTTTTCAAGCGCACGTCGAAATAATTACAAGACGAGCACACAGAGAAGAAAATTTAATGTGCAAAGTGCAGTGCGGTTGCGAGTGCGACAAGAGAGATGCGTCTCAGAGTAATCTCGTCGTAAATAATTATTAACACGATTTCGCGGGGAATTTGCACTGTAATTACCGTGCGCTCGTCAGCATTTACATGGCCTACGCGCGATAATCGCGCACTAAGATTCAATAATCAGACTCGGAATGCAATTCATTGACCGATTAATATAATCGCGATAGCGCAATTTCCAGCACCTGCCGTAGAGATTCCTTTAGCGCGGAGATTATTGCAAGAGGATGATTACATAGACGAGTAACTAGTCATTTGCAATGCTTATTAAATTTCTTAAAGACAAACGGTCGATGCGTACAATCATAAAGCAAAATATTCAGTCTCCCCCGTACGCGTTTGCAGAGTTATTGAATCTTGATAAAGCGACGCGGAAATCCGATACGAAATTATCGAAATTTTACGGAATTATCTACGCTGTCATACCTCTTTAGCACGATTTGCATAGAAGATTTACACTTAAGGGCACGAACTGTGCCAGTGACAAACGATGAAATTAAACGAATGCCAAATATCTCATTACTTTTGAGCAAGACCTCGGGACGTCATGTCTGTAACAGGCTTTTGATTGATGACAACGATCGCTCCGTCTCGCTTTCTTTTTTCGGCCAGACAGAAATTCGCGGTATTCCGTCTTCTTCTTCACTATGATCCTTGCCGCAAGACTTCCGAAATTACGGTTGCGCCTGTCATCGAAGACTGATGAAATTATTCGGAGAACGAGGCGTGATCATCGAAACGGCGATTTATCACTTGAGAACCGAGATTATAATCAATCCCGATTCATCTACCCGGTTGTGATTCATTCCCGCGATTAATACAATTTGACAGAAATTAAAGAACTCGGTAGTCACTGTGCTTGAGTGTTTCGATAAACCGACAACCGGTCTAAAATCCCGGCGATTAATCGCGTGACTGAATAGCTAGCCAGAAGAAGGAGAGAATGATTTGTGCCTCGTAAATTTCTTGCAAATCACGCCGATCGCTCGTATCGATTATGAAATGCAAAAAAGCGCGAGGGGGAAACTTTGAAGGCTATCGAGTCGAACCTTTCGGTGCATTAAGAATCCAGGGTTAGGGTTAATTGCGTTTTCATTTAACGTAATCATAACACTCGCCAACCGGTCGTAACAAATTTAGGATGATTACTTTAATGACTAAATTAGCATCCGTATCCTTTCAATCTTCGACGTGTGCTCGTGTGTTTCTACTTGCATGTCGCTTAAGATGTGAGAGCGATTCTCACACAGCAAACATATGAGAAGTCATAAAGTATATCTATCGCGCGCATAGGAAGAATTAATTTATTATCATAGCAAAAAGTGTGATTTTTTTTTTAAAGGATACGTTATCTCCTTGCACATCTCCAAATTGATATATCTAATAATAATGTAGTAATGCGTTTCTGATAAATGATGCGCGTGTTAATATTCCTTTGACAAGCGCATACAGATGCGACTGTAGTGTTTAGCGAAGACCGAGCGACTGGCAAGGCGCCATAAATGGATAACTGCCGGAAGTCTCTTGTGTAATGTCGCGGAATTAAGCAGCTGCTAATTCACGGGATTTTCAATGACTTATCGGCCATGCCGAACAAACGCTTGTTTGGCGCGGCTAACGAAACGCATAAAACTACCGCTCCTCTCGATATTCCTCTCGATTATTTACGACCTGTCTCTATTTGTGTATTGCAGAATGCTGTGGGGAAGATGCGTTCTCTAGCCCTCGTTCTCACGAGCTTCTACCTGCTGCAAGTCGTCGTGCGCTGTCAGGAATTATCGGTCATCCGGCACTCCGATGGAGATATTTTTACCATTGAAGGTAAAAAATATATTCAATATTGTTTTATCACATTTCTTTTTGAAATCTGCGAAAGAGGCAATTCGGACAATTCGACGACCGAAAGTATCGCGTTGAAAATGCCGTAATACAGACATTTCCTCTAGACGGAATTTTCACTCGTGCGTCATGTTTTTCATTCGAGACCCTAATATCTATTTGCGATTTCTCGCAATGCGTTGTGGTATTTGTGATAATGACGGCATTATGACGTGTTGCATTTCGGTGGTCTGATTCGAGAAGCGTGCCTCGTAAAGCGCGATTCGCGCCGGTGATACGGCGCAAGTCCCCCTGAGTGATTTTCTGGTACGCGGAAGCAAAATGTTTCGAGAGTGCCGAATGTGTTCCACGACGATTTTGCGCGAAATCGTGACACAACCGCTGCGCGAAATAAAAAGACGTTCGTAACGGCTTAACCGTGAAATTACGATATAACGGTTTGACAGCTGTCCGACCTGTCCTTGCTCGGCTGGATTATACGGCACGTCCTGAGGATCGAAACACGTGAATTTCAACCGACGGACTGTACGTCGCATCTTTGAGAGCCTCGTATTATCGCGAGATCCTGCGAAACACGTTTGGCACACGAACAAGTTACTGATTCTTGAAAGATTGGTTAATTGACCATTAATGCATGACATGTGGTGTATTTTAATGTGCGACATGGACACGATATCATTTAAAGCAGAAAAACGAAAACTGCAGTCAAGCAAGATAAAAAGGACAGTTGTAAAATTCAATCAACGATTAATAATGTATATTGTAGATAACATCAGATACTTGATTGAAATATATTGAAATATAAATGGATAAATGGATATGCAGTTGAATAATTTTATAAATGGATGCACTTGGAGGAAATTATTTCGGTCGAAATCTCAAATTTTAATTTAAATTAACAGACGCAATCTAACGTAATTGTAAATTATAATTTGTTACAGGTTCTTGCACGGAAGCCTGTACAGTGCTCAGCAGCGGCACCGCCAGTCCTTACTCTCGGAGTTCCTCGAGTTCGAGCCTGCTTGTGCCAAACAGCTCCTGCACGTGCCAGTGTAACTTTGACTTGCCTATCTTTCGAGAGGATCTTCACATATGCGTCAACGACATTCACGGTAACGTTCCTGCAAAATTTTTTCGTTATGAATTATGAAGTCATTTACCGCGGAGCGGAGTCGCGTTGCGGCAAGTCACCGCGCGAACGTTTAGTTGCTGGACATTAATGATTTCCGACTGCGCCTTCCGTTACATCCTCTTGCCAGCTGGTCCAAATCAAGCAGCAAAAGCGTCCGCGCGGCGGACGCGGATTTATATGGCTCATTCTCCTGTATTTAGCTCGTCGCTGTGAATCACAGCGGTATTCATCGCCGCGATCAATCTTGAACGCGCTACTCGTTGCCACTCATGTAATTGCACATGCCTCACGGACTGTTCCTCTCACGAATTATCGCTCTTCCTATTTCATCGTTGCGAGAACAGAGAGAATAGAAGGTCCGCGTCAAATATTATTATTTACAATCTCTCGGTGCCGCGAAACAATAATGATATCAATTAACGCGGGAACTCACAATCCGGGTATAGGAGAAGCTGTGTAATAATGAGGCCCTTTATCTTTTTCTTTGTTATACATGTAATGAAATATTATCATAAAAATACGTTCAGAATTGCGCGGCTGCAATGATTCAATCTATACTCACTGTCGAATATATATAATTATCTCGAGCCATAAAAAAAATCAGGGGTTGTATGATTATGGCCTCGTCGCTGATTGTGCCCTCTTTCCCCGCGATATTAATAATAATACGACGATATATTATTTATTACACCGTCATTAATTTTCACGAAGCCAGACCAGTAATCGAAATATCGTCTGCAATAAGTGGCCACCGTATGGTATCGGCATAGCAGGTGTAGCCTCCCTGGAAGTGTGTCTCCCTCCACACATATTTATCGACACCGAGCATACCTCTCGGGTACCGTTTTTAAGTTACCAGTCACCATTGGTTGCCGTCGGCAGAGGTGAGGCCACGCAAAAATGGCGTATCCTGCTCGGCCAATGCAATTTCGAGGGCTTTAATGTCTACGTACCTACGTAGCGAACATCACGCGATTAAATTGCCGTTCAGACGAAATTTGAATAATTTCCCTTCCTCTGTACTTTTTGGTCTCTCCCCCCACCCACCCGCATTCGTCTCGCCGCTCGTCGGCAATCGATTTTTCCCCATTTACAGATCTTTTGAACAATTCTTTGGAAGAATCGGCCTAAGTAAATACCACGTTCATGAAAGGTACAACCTTTTACACGTTCAATACTGCGCGAAGGAACATAATTATACGATGAAGGGTGAGGGTGAGGCGAACACGACATAGCAAGGTACCATCGCGTGCGTTGCCGGGATCGCTGCTGATGAATTACTGGGTGTACATTCGGGCTCATTATAATTTACAAGAAGAACCTACTTTTGAGGGCCTTTTTACGGATAAATAAGCAGTAATTTATTTCGGTAATGGTATTAGTAACACGGAAGAAATGTTTCTTCAAGTAAATAAATAAATGTTTCCGGAAATTTTGCCTTTCGGAGAGATTTCTGTCAAATATACTTGTTGATATTAAAAAAATTACAATGGATTATGATCGATCATGAATGTCATTTATCGTGCATGGAATAATAATAGAATTACATATAATTACATCGAGTTATAATAATTAAATATAATATTTTAAGAGAATAGCGATTTACTACGATAGAGTAAATATAAAGCAGAATAACGCTCGAGACGAGTTTATTAATATATTCGAAATGTTCTTTCAGCTCGTCTTCGAATTGCGCATTGTATACTTCAATAGATAATCATTTATCTCTTTCCTTGTGCGTGAACCGAGTCGGATGAACTAGATAAACCGGACGAGATAGAAATCGTTATCGAAAGGTCGAGTAACACGTTACCCGCGACCGTAAGACCGTGCTACAAACCACGGCGTGAATAAATGACGTGCTCCTACCCGTTTCCATAAGTCACCCTTGGCACACCGACTCGCCGTACGTTCTCTCAGCGAATGCGTGTTCAACAACAGATTCTTATCCAAACGGTAATGACGTGCTAACCCGTAAGGTATAAATCTCGGAGAGATTTAAAGAATATAAATGTCGCTTATCGAGCACGTAGACTTTTGATAGCGTTTCCAATCTCTGGAACGTCCAATCGCTGGTACGTGCGAAGCGCGCGCTGTTGCGAAGCCCGGCCGATCTAGGAAGACAGAAACGTTTTACCTAATCGCATTATTTGACACTATACGGTCTTTCTTATTACGCATGCAAGGACTTAGAATGGCGAGGTGCGTAAATCTCGCACCGCACGTACGGGAGTCTTCCTCATCTGGCAGTCGAGCGGATTTCTCGGCGCGCGAGCATACTGCTTTCAATCGAACCGCGTCATCGGAAATGATTGCTCCAGCTGTTCGAGTGAACCGTCTGTCCGCCGCGTTTCTAAATCGTCTGCTATGCACGCGGTACGGTATTAAGCGGCGCGCACTCGGTTGCATGCGCTTGGCGACTTGTTTTTATCGCGGGTCGCTTTCCTGCCCGGGTAATCCGTCTTACTTGCATCTGACAACGATTGGGAGAAGCTGAACCTTGAGATTGAATAGACTAGAAAAAGATAAGCCTGCTTTGTAAGCTTCGCGTTATAAACGCGAATCGTATCTAAAATAGATCTTACCTCGCGCTTTATCCGCGGAACGTTTCAATCCGCGACTGTAGATGATCGTGTGGCACAAGTATTGTAAATGTATAATACAAAAATAATAGAGCCGCGGATAATACACTGATTGGCCGAAGCCAATGACACTCTTATTCGTTAATCTTTTAAACGTAGGCTACATAATTCAAAGGATATTAATCAGGATTACGGGATCCTGGCTTTCAAAGGGGGCATTCAAAATGTCTTGAGATTATTTATTTGAACAGTAGCAGATATACGCTTTCAGGAAGCCTACCTTCGAGCGAATGGAGATCGTGCGTCACCGATTATGATTTATGATTTCTGTAATTTTCAAGTTATACCTCTCCATCTCTCCCTATCTTTTTTTTTCACCCCTTCAATCAATATCATTTTCTGATATTAATTATCTTATGCATCTCCATTTTCGGCAGGCACATTTGACTAATCGAAAATGGACCGACAAACTATATTATGCTACAATACTTACTGTAATAATCATTTATCATCCTTGCTCCGTCGCTCTGATATATTCGACATATTTAACCGCTTTGGACACGTACAAAGACCTATTCAGATTATAAATAATAAATCTCTTGTTACGGTTATTTATCGCCGACAATCCATTATCATTCATTACCGCTGCATTCGGGGCTCTCACCCGGGTGCACTAAAACACTTCAAATTACGTGCCATCGCGAGCATGCATACCGGCTTTTTAACCACTTAATGCGTCCATTTTTTTCTCCGCGCCCTGTTATATTCCTCTATGAAACATAACTTATGTCGCATATCATAAAGGCCGTGTAAAATATGTATGATGACGACGGGGAGAGAAAGAGAGAGAAAGAGAGAGGGGAGAACGGGCGTATCAAAATTAATGCTGCCAAACTCACGCCGCACCAGTTTTGCTCCGGCTCACCGAAGATGCGAGCGGCCGGTCGATTCCTCCTTTACTTATTGGCCGTGAATCGTAACTCATTGATTACCGGGCGATTTACAAGTATTACAACAAGCACGATCGAGCCTATCGTGCCCGGAGCAAAAGCATTACACGAGAGTATCGCCGATATAATATATATCCGTATAGTCGTGGGAAGAGTGGGACTTTTATTTATCACCCTCGCTATCCTCGGATTTATTATCTTTCCAATTGATAGAAATAAGATTGTAAAAAACGGCCTCCCGTTCCGAGACACGCGAGAAAACAGCGCGGCCTGTCATTTCGCCGCCCCGTTGTTATCAATATTAATCTGCTTACTGATGGCGTGCGATCGGAGCTATCTCCGATCTCCCGCCGAATTTACGAGCGGCCGAAGATTAAAAACACTTCGTGGAAGCGGACGAATTTTTGGGAAAGCGCGGAGACGCTTTCTGCGTTGCGCATTTATTATTCGTTCATAATTTTTTGGCGAGCGCACCGCGTCAAAACAATTTTATTTAAGATTTTAACAGCTGCGACAGCAACACCAGCCTTGTACGTGAATATTTCTGCGCGAGGTGTAAAAAAAAGAAAAAAAAATTACATGCGACAGGTTTTATCCTCGTAAAGAAGGGAGCGGGTATCCAAGATATCGCAGTCGTAAATACGTTTACGGTCTTATTCATATTAATATGATTCAAGTTTACGAGAATTTAATTTTTTTCGTGTAACAGCGGGCTTCTTAAATTTTTGCAATATTTCGCGCGAAATTGGTAATTATCGCAGGTCATAAAGATCACATGAAGTATCTTTCAATACACTGGTAGACCATTTTATGAATCGACAGGTGCCATAAATCGGAAGTACATGACGATTTCTTGATACAGACTATGCCTATTAAGCATGTGATAAGCTTACACACTTTTGTCGTTTATTCCGAACCGTTTTAAATTGCAAATTAGTTCATTTAATTAGATCAAGCGGTATCCTTTGAATCAACCGCAAGAACCTCAGTCTTAATTTCTCAACCGCGCATTGGACAACGAATTAATTTGAATTCTCAAAAATACCGTTCGGTAATCTTTATATATTTGTCGCGGCGTGTTTTTATTCTATCGTTTTCTTACCTTAAATCCTAAAATATTTTGCTTATAAAAATTACGTTTAAAAGTAAAATTTGCTGCAATAAAACTTGCAATAAGTCGAATCATTTGCGTTTGCAGATAATTATGTAGGTATATAAAATAAAAAAAAAACAGGAGATCTCACACATTTGATAAAATATTGTTAAATATATAATAACTTTAATTTTATATGCATACGAGGACTTATCATCTTGTATAAAACAAAATTAATGATGACGATGGCTTTCCATGCTATTCCAATTTCCTTAATTTATTAGGCATTTGTCGTAGCATGTGGCAGCCGATAACGAATCAACAGAGATTCATCTAAGTCGTTAATACGACAGATCGCCCTTGTACCGGTATCCGCGAAACGTCATGTTTTTGCGCGAGAAGCGAGATTACGGTAATCAAGTATGAAATCGTCTATCTCGGGGGTGTGCTGCTGCCGGCGTAGAATCCGCGCGACCTCGACGGTAACCTTGCACCAGCGCTCGTCATCAATCTTTAATTTCCACACCTGCAGCGGACAGATCGCCGCGCGTGTAAGTCGAGCTTCGTATGCGTGCCTCTATGTAGACGACGAGAGCTTGTGTGCGTGTAGATTCCCCCCCGAGACCCTGACCCAGGTAAGAAACGGAGATGCTCGTCTGTAATAGCACACCTGGAGACATCGGTGAAAGAAGTCTATACGTTGGCTCGGGTATCTCGTAGATTAGGCCTTGAGCATCACGTGCGCATAACGCGGCGCTAAGGCGCCACTGTTAACACGGTTCGCGTTTTAATATCTCCAATATTATCATATTATATCTAGCGAGTCAAAGGACATTTCATACTTTGATTTTCAGCCCTCTCATGAAGGGAAGTCGAGTCTCGGGAAAGAGACTCGACTATCTAAACATTTATTACTGAACTTTGTGCAGCACCTGAAAGCTAACTCGATGTCGAAATAATATCTACGTTTAGCATGTACGTTTAGAAGCGCCTTAACAATATGCCTTAACAACCTGACAGCTTAATTTGTTGCCGGTCGAAAGCAGCAAGCGCCGCGGCGTGGAAAGAACGTGTCCGTGAATAGTGGTGTCTATCGCTGCCTCTGCCTTTTGAATCGAATCAATGAAATTGAAAATAGGTATCGTGCACCGTAATCAGGAAGCGGACTGTTGGTTATCTGTTCGCTCGGTGAATCGTTTCTCGTGAATAATAGTAGAACGCCAAGACCAGTGATTTCTGCCTCTCGACGAGAGCCACGCTGCATCTCGCTGTGTTTATTAAAAGCGAGCCCTATCTTGTTCGATCATGCATTACGGGGTTCAGAATGCTCAATGGACGTTCCATTGCGATCGGTATTTATCTCTCGGCTATCGGTATTTATCTTCCTCGATGCTAGTAATTATCTTGTTTTCTCTTCGGGAAATTAACCGCTTCTAATGTAAACTGCTAAAGTGTGCAGGCTTTCGCAATTGCTACCGAGTCTTTATTGCCTCGTTATACGTTTGTTGCATTAACATAATTTCGATTCTCTTACAGTTAAGACGTTCATTAACGAAACGAGAATATTCTAACGCGAAATCTCGCGTTGTACCAACAGCCGCGGACTTTTTCCCTCCGATAATTGCCGAGCATGAGTTTCTCTCCTTTACTTCCATTAGCATATTGTATTTCACTCCCTGCATAAACAGATCGTATCTTCGACACGCCGAGAAACAGAGATCAGAAACCTATCTATTATTAAAGTAAGCAAATCGTGAAAGTCTAACTGTATAATTTCGCGTATGTTTTGGGCATGCTATTTAAATTTCTTAATAGCAGAGATCGGAGATACAGATGGACGGAATTCGGATAAGAAGAAATATCTTTCGCAGAACGAGAAACGGTTGTAAACGTTCGTAAACAGGCAAAAAAGGCAATTGACATCGAATCTCTTTTGCTCGGCTGATCGTTTCGATTTTCGCTTCGCCACATGTGTCTCTGTTCTCCGACATTGAATGCAGCACGCGAGCTGCATCGCCAGTCCTAATTTGCTAAAACGCGTCTTTCAACCCTCATTGATTCGGAGAGAAAATGTACGATGTCTCTTCACGAAATCTGCGAGCCGAGATCGCTACTCTGCACAAAACTCGCGTTTACAAATGAAAGGTTCCCGCTGCGGAATCGTCCACTTTAGGTCCCCTAATTGCGGGTAACGCTGATACTGACACATTATGTTCTTCACAAACCTGATGCTGTAACCATTGACCGCGTCGCGCATCAATCGTTAGCGGGCTGAAAGCCTGCACGCAACGCGATCTGAGTTCTCTCAACGCGCAGGAAAAGTTCCTTGACTCCGCTCATTTTCTTATTGTGGGGATTTCTCGCCAACGCGTCTCGACTTCGTAGATAATTATAATTTTGTCGGACGGTGCGAGAAAATTGCAAAGGATGAGCAACAGGTCTGTTACGTTATGTCTCTGACACGCTGCCCTTCTGATCTTTTCTTACAGTAACTGTGCGTAGGCGCCTTGTAAAACATTCATTTGTTGAACCTCGCGTTGAAACTGCACGTTATAAAAATATCTCTCGATTTATGGCTCGTTCTACCTTGATATCTATATATTTCGAATTTGTCATGCTTGCATATAAATCGCATATGTATTCTCCCTTCGGGGAAATGTGAAATCGTAACGGGATTTGCGATGTATCAAAGAGATGCTAGCAGTTAGAGAATTTATCATACATTGATGTTGATATTTTTTTTGCAATAAATAAATTGGGCGGTAAATTAGGAGTAACACTTTCGCGAGACTTTTGATACGTAATATTCTGTATAATGCTGTCGTGCTCTTTAATAGTTGTGGACTCACAGATCATTTAACTATCTTCGGTTTTACCGTCGAGGTTTCAGCGGCTAGGTATATCGCTCGCTCACCGCTATCTCTCGTCGTGTGTGTACCCATGAACCCTGGGGTTCAGCCTCAAGGGTCACGCGAAGATTCCACCTCGTAGCTCGTACACCTCGGAAGCGTTCTTCCTCGCGCGGAAACCGCTCCAGTAATGATGCAATCGTGCGAGAGTACGTGTTCCTCTATTATACGTGCGAAACTTAATTTCCAGCAATATATTATTCCTTGTATTACTTGTACTTGTATTGCTTTGTTCGGCATCTGAGAGCTTACAATTAGCTATCGCTTCGCGCGCGTTTGCTGAAGAAATCGTAACAGTAATTCGAATTTTTAACATTAAATTATTTCGCAATTTAATATTTAATTGTAATATTATACCAGGCAAATATTTAGAAAGTAATATCTGTAAAGCAGAGAACGGACAATTAGTTACGTAAATTAATATCGGCAATTACGCAAAGATCTGAATGGAGTATAACTGTTGTTAAGCTGGATATTAATTAACTTCAAAAATTGAGGATAATGTATTAGCAAGTTACAAATCGGAGCATTGATATGATTCCAGTAGAACTAAGTTAATTGCCACATTTATCATCGAATTGCATCATCCGGACTCCTTTCATCTCACGTGCGATCAAGTTAATTATAGCAAGATCGCAAATTGTGGTTCTAGTGTTTTAGTCAGCCAGCCGATTTCCGTATCGCAATATCTGCGTTGCGCGAAAGAAATATTCCGAATTAACTAACTTCAAAGAGGAATAGCAGCGTGCTGCAGATCGAATAATTGATATAAATGACAATGATATAGAAGATTAAGATCGAGTTAATTGCCGCGTTTATCATCAAATTGCGTAGCCCCGATTTCTTTGCCTTGCGTGTGGGCAAGTCAATTATAACAAGCTCGCAAATTTCAGTTCTAAAGTTTTAATCGGGCGTCCGAGTTCCGTGTTGCAACATTGCGGCGTTCGCGCAAAAAGAATATTCGACAGCGGACGCGATATATAATCGAAATAAAAGAAATCGCGCGTGCTCGTCCGCTCATAAATTATCGTGTGCCGGAGGTGGAGACTATCTCGGCAGATGGTCGGTATATCACGCCGGACCACAGTCATTGATGGCCGCGACGACCGCGACGGCTACAACGACAACGATAACGAGGATCGCGAAGCGACTAAGAAGCGAGTGTATTCGCGCCCAATGAATATTAATCGCGCGATATGGTCTGTCACTGGCATCGCAATTAGCGCCGATAATGACGCAGTGACGGTTGCGATGCGACGTCCGGTCTCGACGAGTGTCAGTGTCAGTGGAGATGGATCTCCGGGAGTCCGGCGCTCGTCCCGGGGGGGACTCTAAATCATCGGGATGCTAATGCAAGATGAAAATTGCTATCTAAAACGACAGGATCATAGTCGCCGATGACTGTGCGAGTCGTATTGACTCCGAAGATGGATCGCGCAGCGGCGCACCGTGGATCGGAGACCAGATCTCGGAGATTAGAGTTTTTGTCGCGTACGGGAATGGAATTGATTTCAGGAAAAGTATCATCATTAATTCTTATTCGACGATACGATCTAATACCCATGCCGCGTGTGGTATTAGTTGCATTGAATAATGAATTTTTAATCGACATAAGAAATTGATCAATTGTGCGAATAACGGTTTATATGATCTTTTATAGAAAATAGAATATATATACAAATCGTTTGACTGTCGCAAACAGATAGACGTAGATAGAACAAGGATAAGAATAGGCGTCGAGAAAGACTCACTATAAATGCATAACTGAGGATGTGAAATGGAATTTCAGCTTTGGAACTAATGATCGCTGGAATTCTCGTTCTCAGACTGTTAGAGCAACAAATGCGCGAGCAAACATCGTTGCTGTAAAGCATTATTCTTGTAACGCATACACCATGAAGCCAGCGTTACATTTAGTTTTTTTATCCTACCGGAATGAATAAGAATGACTCCAGGTGTTTCAGAAACACCGCGGATGTTTCGGATTCGGTCTAATTCACTAAGAAAAAGTTGTTGCACACATCATTATTTACTCATCTATTGTACATGACATTAATATTATTTCCACTCTTAAAAAAGGCGTGTTAAATCGATTCTCGAAAGTCTCGAAGTATTGTTGCCTTTCTATTTTTTTTGCTTTTAAAAATAATTTTTTTGCTTCACTTTTTAAAAAGTTACTTAATATTGGGCAATCGAGCCTCTCGTAACTTTTTAAAAACTAAAGCAAAAAAATTAGTTTCAGAAGGTTTCAAAAGGTAGCAAAAAATTAGCAAATAATTTTCGTATCATATTTGTTACGCCAACAGAGAAGACATAAAATCAACGAACCTGTATCTTAATATTTCTAATGATTAACGATTGGGATTTTAATAGGACAAATGATTTTTACGGAATTAATGAATATAAAGAGATTAATAATATTAAGATTTGTGTGTGCATTCCCAGCACCGTAAATTCCGCGCGACTGATGTCCATGGGAACACGAGAAAACATCGTTTTACCTAATGACTCGATGTCACCGCTCATGCATTAAAATCCGTTTTCGTCTTCCCTCACCCTCCCAGAACAAGGTGCGCCGCAGATTTCGCGCGACCGGTAATGCAAGTAATACTCTTCCGCGGCGGTTAGAAAAATCGCGAGAATTGATGGAGGGTCGTTATGGAAAATCAAGGTTCGCAGAAAGGTGCACCCCTCGGTGAGCCTTTCCCAAGCTGTTGACTTGACTAATGTGCGCGCACGCCTGAATGCGACGGTCCAGAAAGATATACCTTGACGCCATAATCCGTGAGGCGAGGCACTATTAACACACTTGGCTATCGCGTCGAATATTCGCGACAACTTTTTCTTCGCCATTACGATAACAAACTGGTCTCTATAGGAAGAAATCGAATGGCCTGTTTATTCAAGCGATTCGCTCGTTGTCGATAATCGAGGTGTTTCTGGGTGTCCCGAACTAAATTTCGAATGCAATCAAATGTAATAAAGGTATTCACTCTAGACGTTTTTATTCTGGAAGGTTTTTACTGGTTTGAGATAATCTCTATCTTTACGAAATGCGTGTCGCAGCGCTCTCGCCACTTTTTGTGAATTGCACGTTTCCGCACGTTCTGTAATACTTAGGTACATCGATAGAATTAAGGTGGAAGACTTGGCCTCTTCGGGGCCAAACGGTCGTGTCAAGCGTACGGCTCTTGTACGGCTCTTTCCCCAAGGCCACGCGCGCCTGTTTTGCAACCAATAAATAAGCGATTCGCGAGGATAACGTGTGCCACCAATGGCAGGAGAACGAGAAAGCAAGCGTGGCATTTGCATCAGTGCGCCGATAGAAGAAGTACCGCAAGAAACAATGTGCAGCGGTGCTGATTTCCCTCCGAAGAGAAAGGCAGATGGTCTCGTAGTACATGAACTGACTTCTGCTTCAGATTCATTAGGCATATTTGTGAAAGGTTTTTTATTCTGATAATTTGATTGTAGAATACAAAATTCTTCGTTTTTATCTATTGTACAATATTTATAAATCTTCATTGCAAGTTGACATGACTTTTATCTTTCGGTAATTAAGATAAAATACGTTTAGATAAAATTTATTTAGAGAAATTTCAAGTTAATATGACGTTCTTAATAAGGGAAATTTACTGAAATGCTTAGATTTGAAAAAAATATTTTATCATTAGTATTTTTTATTGGATACTCAAGCATTCTCTTTCTATATATTTGGATAAGGATTTGATTTGAATCTTTCCGCAGATAATAGCTCCCGCTTTCCATGTTATTTCCTCCTTTCAACGAGAGTCAGCAAGGATCTTTTCCTGCAACTCATTTCGTCGAGCGATACTTCAATATTAATTTCACGACTAATCAAACGAATGACACTGCAATCTCCTCATATGTCAATCTCAGCAACAGGTGTCAAGGCCAGTCGTGTGATACGCCGCGGTAGCCGGAAGTTGCGCCTTCGACTGGTGCCCGCCGCTGCAACGAATGTTGAATGATAATGATTCGATGTAGTTACGTAGTTAGAATTCTTTCGTGACGCGTAATGCGTCAGAAGTCGGGATACGTTAGGGATGTTCGCAAATTGAAAACGCGATGCTGATTCTCTGCCCATCTTGTCTATTCGCGCGGATCGACGACGTTCGGCACGGAGATTATTACGGAAATCGTCGTCGCTTCTTTCATCAAATCGATCTTGCGGAAGATAATTCACGGCTACGATAGTGAAAATTGACTGAAATCAAAACGCAACCCGTCGGAACTCCGTTAGATGTCAAGATTTCAACAAATCTTAAAGCTTCAAAAAAATTGATCGGTCCACTTGTAATTTCTCGGCGTTTCAATCATGCATATTTTTGTGCTGCGATTGCTGTCATTGATATAATCGATGATGTTATGCACGTGTATGTACAAAGCGCCACGTTTAGCTTCGCAATCATCATCGCGGCAGCAGTATCTCGCTGGGCATTAAACAAGTACTTGTTAAACTAATTTGCTGATTATCGCGGCGTGTCATCGAAGAGACGTGATGAAATCTGCTTCACGTTAGATGACATTTACACAGTTCCTTACACGGGCATTACATACTTCTACGCGATTTCAGATACTATAATTATAGTAGACGTAAAATAATTTCTATGTTATACGATCTTCATTTTAAGTGAATTTTGAAATAATAACTTTGAAATGTAAATACGCCAGCTTTTAATAAAGATATAACACTAATGATTTTTACAAACAAGTATATA
>JAJVSH010000060.1:704584-806200 GCA_021460005.1 Tetramorium alpestre | reverse complement strand
AATGATTATAAAATAAATAATGAATTTATTTATTTATTTTAGATATTAAATAATATATTTGTTAATATACATACTTTCGAGCATAGATGTGCGCATGGAGCAAAAGTGCTACATACAAATTCACGTAATCGCAGTTAATTAATTCGCCAGATACATTTTCCATAACGTTCTGTAATTAATTATTTAAATACCGGTAGAGAGAAACGCGGACGTCGCAAAAAATACGGAAAATACGCCGTAGTGCGCAGGAAGTTCGTACCTGACTGCAAGCAATCAGACTTATCGAAGTCCCGCGTGGTCGTAAGCACGGCAATAGCTTTCGAGCGAGATGACACTATCTATCACCTGGCTCATAGAGAACCGGACGCCGCTTCTAGTTTCGTGGATTCATCGCCGTCGTCGTCATCGTCGTCTTACGTGGGTCAGAGTTCAATCGCGACCGGGACTGTCGCTGACTCTTACTTCGCCGGGGTGAGCACGGCGATCATTAATCAGCCGGTCGTTATCCAACGCTGAATCGCGCACAGATCCCGTAGTCGGAATGCCAACGAGAGTAAGCCGATCCTCATACGTAAAGCGAGAATCGGGCAGACGTTAATTGGACCTAGCTGACGATAAACGTAAATCGATCCGGACTGTATCTTACAGTGCAAGTTTGACTCGAGAGACCGGTATATTTTTCCTGATTGGGTTCGCATTTTTCGGGGGAATTGCCGAAGAGATAACTACGAATGATCGTTCTAGAAGCAGCTTGAAAATTTAAGGCTGGACAAGTTGTCATAAATCGCCAATAATTCTTTAAAAACGCGAATTATTTCTTCGAGAGTATTTGGTAATCTAAAAAACAGATATTTATAGATTTTGTACGATTTTTTACAAATATGTAAAAGAATTTAAAATTAGATTAAAATTTTGTGAAAATTTTAAGGAAAAAAATCGATTTAATATCGCGAATCTATAGATAACAAAGATAGCATGGAAACTTGAAATATGTATCTATAACATATATCTTTTTGCAATCTGTAGAAATAATGATGACGCATATTCTATAAAATTGAATTATTCTCAAAGAAGAAAGTTTATAAGGCTGACACGACCACTTTACCACATTTGAAAAAAAATACTTACATAAATATGTAGTGCTCTCTTGTTGCTAATTAGTTGCTCTGCTATAGATATATCTCATCATATATCTAGAATATATGTAGAATACAGATATGCTACATTATTTCGTAAAATAAGTATTTCTGTTATCACGTGTCAAGTACAGTCGCATAGAACAAGAAGATATTATCGTCTGAATATCGAGTTTTGTGCATCAGCACCTGCAAGATTTTCGCGATCGAGTTCTGATACATTATTTATAAACGATCGACATTGCGAAGTAATTTTAGTATGTAATTGGAGAATGTAAATTCGCGATGTCCCCAAACGGACTCCTTCGATGGTGTTCAAACAGGTTCTGCGCACCGCTGGCCATGCTGTAATTAAATTCAATAGACTTTACTCGCCAATTTATTGCGCTCTTTATCCAATAACGTACAGCACAAATTAGAAATTGCAAACATACACCTTGCACCGAACGTTACGCGCCGCACAACATATTAAATGTGAATTTTATGTTTATCCTGGAAAGTATTAATATCGAAGATTAATTCGAAAAGGACATTTGCATAATCAAATATGCAGTTAACCAAATTTGAGAACTCCTGGCGTTTTCAGACTGATATAAATTTTTCAATTAACGTCTCTCTTCCGTGAAATCAAGTTTAATTCACGGTCTCGAGAAAAAAAACACTGCATACAGCATTTATATTTTCAATAACTGCGAATAAATATTGCATTAAAATTTTATTGAACGCATATTTTAATTATTTTGTATGTATATAAATCATGTGATTATAATATGATAAAATTATATAATTATTTTTAACATTTATATTGTATATACAAATGTTGAATGATTTATATGTCCTTAATATCTAAATTTTATAAAATTGCACTATTCTATTTTATAAAATATCGATTTGGAGAATTTTTAAGATTTGACCAAAGTGCATATAGAAAAGTTTCTTGCTTTGGCATGTTAAAGTCATCACTTTAATTTAGCCAGTTGTAGATCTGGGACACTCTGTATATTCATGTTTTCAGTAAAAAAAATCTCTTTTTCCTTTAAATTTAATAATTTAATATAATAATTTAATATAATAACTTATTCGATGACCAGTTTAATTGTTTCTTAATTTTTCAGACTATTACAAAGTATCAAAAAATCAAATAAACTTGTTAATATTTTTTAGAAATGTGAACATTAATATTGAATTATTTCGCATAAAAAGAACGTTGCAAAAGAATAAAATATTTTCTTTATAAAAAATTATATGTCGCATTACATTCAAAGCGTAATCATGTCGTGCAAAATTACCGCTTCAGAATTACGGTAATCAGCTTTTCATCATATGATTACGGCGCATTTTCTCAGAGACACTTCATTATACTTGCGAATTATGGTTTAAAGAAAAAGAAAAATTGTCCGATTTTGTGGAATTCTTCTCATGGAGAATTCGTGCAGGCTCGCCGCGTTTCCCAGTGATTCGCGAGATTTTCGATGTAAACCGGATCATCGTAATTTATTCAAATGTGGGCAAATCAGCGAGGCTGGCCGAGGGTCATATTTTGCTCGAAATTACAAGCTGTCTTGCGCATCCACCGAAATTGTTGGGTAAAATGGATGTGTGATTGCATGGAAAAAACTAGTCGCCATTGCCAGAGACACCTCAATTTTGTGTTTTCCTGAAAAACACTCATTTGTGTTTTTACCACTTTAGAATTGATAATTTCCATAGCTTCTTTTTTATATCATATATAAAATTATAATCTACGATTCCTATAACTTCTTTTTTGCATTGTATAATGCATAAAATTATAATGTATGATTGTTTCTCTGCATTGAAATATCTCGATGTCTTGATTAACAATTTTTTAAATTTTATTAATAGTTTTATCAATGAGACATTTTGTTTAATATATTCTATTTTATATAATTATATGAAATATATATATATATTAAATAAATTATTTTAATACATTAATCAACGCATTTGGATTTCTAAACAAAATTTTTAATGCACAATATTTTAATGTTTAGAATGCAACGTTGCTGGGTTTGTCAACAGCAACGGCCACGTGGAGAGAGTACCGTATGTCTTCCTACCACAGCGAGGGCAGATAATATATCCGCACGCGGAAATTCGCTTCGAAGGTAAGTAAAATAAGAATTAACTTGATGATTGATGAAGATAATACTGAGTTTTGCTACATAAGATCCAACTGATATTTTCTCATAAAGTAACATTGGCAAAACAATCTATAATAGCATTAGAAAGACTAATCAATCGCGATTACTTTTTCTTAGAATAAAAAGATATGAGTTTTACTGCAGAGCCTTCATAAAAATTCACTCGACGTCTCTCCAACCGAATTCCTGTCGGCGTTCATTCTGCTCATTATCTCCGGCCTCGTTTCTTTTGCATGATCGCTTAACACGGACATAAATTACTTTCTGAAACTAGGTGTGACCACTCCTGTATGCGGGATCGCTGGTGCCCAGCAATTGGGAAGAGCGGGATGGTCCGAGCTGAGGAATCTCTCCGATGCCGAACCGCCCTTCAGATTGTTTCGAGACGAAGGCAGAACGTTCCTTCAGGTTGGTGAAAGAGAAAAGTAATTTATCTCTCTGTCATTATGCGAGTGTAAGATCTCAATTAGCCGCGAATAAGTAGTAGCGGAAGAAATCGATCAGGAAAAATATTTACACACCGCCGATTTGCAGCGGAAATCGCAGGTTTGATCGTACTCTGCTCGAGAGATACAAAACGAGCCTTTGAAGTGAAAATTTTGCAGTTAAACGGCGCCGACGATGCCCGTAATTAACACGCGCGCCAACGCCGCTCGAGGGAAACGAGGAAATAATTTCTTTATGTATCAAAACGACATATAAAAGCTAAATCGATCCAATTATCATTTGCCTGTTTGTTATTTCTATATTATATTAGTAATTAACGCGTGAGGCGGTAGCGTTTGAAGAGAACGAGAACAATTTCTCTTGTATACCGAAACGATAATTATTAGATATTAATTCAATCTAATTATTTATTATTTGCCGCCTCTTTCTATGTTACATGCAAATGTTTTGTATAATGTTCTAGTAAATATATAATAAAGTTTGTCATATTGTTTGTGCATTTATGTATAATACATGATAAATTATCTCATCAATCAATCAAGCGATCAATTTATCAGTCAATCAATCATTCCAGTGGATCGGCGAATCTGGACTGAGAGAGGCAGCAGAAGGACGTGTCGTGACAGCCAAGCTTGTCTGTAGAGACGCGTCACCGAAGTCAACATTCTCTGGGGTTTTTACTCCTTGCGTAGCCTTTAGAGTCGCCGGTTCGCCATCAAAAAACAGTACGTACGATAAGAGAAGAATTACTGTGTCATCTTAAAAATTTTTGCAAGTTTCATCATTTTTTATTTATAAAACACTACATGCATAACATTTAAAAAAATTTTCGCGTCTTTTTACTTCACCAATTTATAATTTGTTAGAATTTATGATTTTATTTTTAATTTTATTTGTAGTGGAATATGGAAAACGAGAGATTGAAGACTAAAATATATAAAAATATAAATCAAACAATTATGTAAAATATATTATAGATACTATAGATAGATTAAAAAAAAATAAAAAAGAAAAATTCGCTGTTTTTAATATTTATTACGAAATTATATTTATTTTATTTTTTATTACGTGTGTTATATTTATTTCAACAAAATTTAATTTAATTAGGATGCTGATTTAATTTTACGTGTAATAAATATGTGAAAATACTATGATTATCTACTAATGAGAGCGTTCCAAAGAATGAATATCACAATAATAAAAAGAAACATACAATTCGTTAAATATATATTTCTTTCTCGCAACAGGCGTACGAGAAGTAATGTTCTCGTCAACGACCCAGGTATCGCAAGGATTATCAGCTACGGAATACACCGCCATTGGTCTCTCCTCTGTAATCTTGGCCCTCATATACGTGGCCAGCGTATCGTTATATTTGCACAGTAGAAGGGCGAAGAGAAAATCCATCGAGGAGGCGAACATCACTCTCGACGGCGGTCGAGACGGTGGCGGATTGGTGAAGAGTAATCCGTTGTTAGCTGCTGCGAGACACTTCGAAAGCGACACTAATAGCGGACTCACCGAGAGCGATTTAGGCGAGGATCTTCCTGCGAGCGATAATGAGCAAGGCTTCGAAAATGTAAGTGTACGAACTGTTACTTTTCATTTATTAATTACTTGATTTTTTAGCAAAACTGTCCTGTAAATTCACTAGAATAATTTTCTCTAAAAAAAATCACTTCGCGCGCATTAAACGTACATAAATAGATTTGTTGTTGGACAATTAAAAATTGCGAGAAATTTCGATTTGCCGATACAGATTGTAGATATATTTGTTTTATCGCGTAATTAGACGAGTTTTACGTCATATCGAGGATGTTAGGTAAATAGGTAATTATTCAAATGCAAGGCGCCACGCAACGCAGTTGCTCGGTTATCTCTTGGCGCGATTCGCGAGATCTCTAGCGCAGAAAGCCATCCGTCTCTCTCCCGGGACCACCACTCGCGTTTAATAATGCATCCAATTAGCGCATTGGTTTTGCGCTCCGTTAGTCCGTACCATTCCAAGTAGGTGAGGTGCATCCCACTTTTACTGTATACCGGTTGTTAGAATACCACGCACCGCGATTTCAGCGCGTTCTGTGAACTGCTTCCAGTCTCCACGTAGCGCAATTCTTTTCTTTGCTAAAACAGCGCGAGCGTGAGTCGCTGTCAGAAGAAGTCAAGTCTTTGTACGATCTAGTCTCGTGCCAAAGAAATCTCAGTGATATCTTCAATTAATAAACATTGATTGACATAAGATTAAAGGATCCAGCACAAGGAAGAAGGTAAAATTCATAATTCATAATTTCCAATGGGGATGTGCAACTTTGCGAATTATAGAATTATCTCGCTCTCGAGCTTGACATATTAAAGATATCGTACGTTTCTTCAGCAGATAACGTCCGCGATCATTCATCCGCACTGCGTGTATCTGGAGCAATCGGAAGGACCCTTTCCCGCGGGTTCTATTCTGGGCGAGAGACTACCGGAAGAGGATGTACGGGTCGTGGAGACTGCTGACAATCCGCATCAGCAAGATGTACCGGTTCTTCCAGGTGCTCAGCGAAGGAAATTGTACTTCAATCCCGCGTACTTCGATCGACAGCTATTGCTGGTGAGTTGTTTAACGGGGCGGCGGGAAGGAAGGAGAAAATGTTGCTTATTTCCCATTCGCGCTAGTCATCCGCGCGTTTTCGAAGTCTGGAATGCTTTTAATGGACGTACCCTCGACGTCTGTTCGATTCGTCTACGTTCTTACACACTTGACCAGCGACAAGATAATTTGAAAACAGCCCGGCGTTTTCCTAGGCCCCACCTCCGGCTGCCATCGAGTTCCTGCTCAAAATCCGAGAAGTCATCTCCATTGCCAAGCACAAGATGGCTGCGAAGAGATTTGTTCCTACCCTCACTGGTGAGTGCGTCCATATTTTTTGAAGAGACATTATTATCAATTCTTCCAAATAAATAATATAATAAAACATAAACAAATAAGCTTCACGAAGGAAATAATACGAGGAAGATGTAACGTTTCTTTTTTTTATAATTTAAAATGATATGAAATAATCAAATTAACGTTTCTTTTCTTTCGTGCAAAGAATAGAGAAACTAGTGAAAATTGTGAAAGTACAATTCTGTCTTAAACTTCCGCGCATTTTCAGTGTACTTACATCTGCAGATTTCCAACTATTTTATTCCTTCGGTCTTGTGTACTTAATTTCTTGAATTCCCGTATGCTCGTAATCGCAGATTTCGTGCGTTCAATGGAACGCACGTGAAGCATTTTGTAATGTGCGAAAGCAACGTAACTTTCACTTAACGATAATTAGGAATAATTAATTTGCCATTTTCGTTAAGTTGTCATCATCGACGGGATAAATCTGACACGCAGGTATTCCGGAAGAGGAGAGCGGTTCCGAACGATGCGAATCGGCAAAATCAAGCAGGCATCAGCAAAGAACGACCCCGAGCTCCATCCAGGGCGGTTCGGCCACAAAATCACGGAAATCTCAACGGTGTACCGGATGTCCCGGCTGCAGCGAGTCTTTTCGACAACTTCCCGCTCTTCCCGTGCCCGATCTACCCAGCCACGGTGAGAGCAAGGTACGTGCCTGGTTAGCAGACGTGCGACCACCGCAGCGTCGCTGGAAAGACGCCGAGGACTCGCGCAGGAATTTCCAGGAAAATGCCCGAACGTTTGCTAGAAATCTGGAGTATCTGAAGGAGCTGGCGAGACGCGACTTCGGCGATCCGGATGATCGCGCAAATCTAGTCGGCAAGTCGGTGTCGTCGTGGAAGGATAATCCACCGATGCTGAGGACCTTCCAGAATATCGCTAGGAGCGAGATTCTGGAAAACGACGATCGCCACAGCGTGTCCAGACGGTCGACCAGGTCCATGTTCGAGGGAACCGAGTACGATCGTTACAACCGCGGTAAGCGGGCGAACGGTAGACTGTTCCAATTCACCGCTGGCGACGACGCGATAAACGCGAAAGTCCGCAAGGCCATCGAGAATTCATTTATCAAGCAAATGGAGGAGAACGCGGCCATGGAAAGCGAGACGAAGGAGTGCGTGAAAGACGATAGGAACAGCAAGAGTGAGGACGAGTCGGCGAAGACGGAGAGATCATCCAGCAATACGAGCAAATCGGAAAAATCGCGGTCTCAACAATCGCAGAGCAACCCCGCGCCGAAGAGATCGAGGAAGTCGAAGGCGCCGTGCGTCCCGCAGTTGAAGAAGAAGGAACTCCCGGATATGATCAATGAATTACCCGGCGCGAAGAACACCGCGAAGCGCATCATGGACGCTGTGATTCGCGAGATGGTAGACGTGAAGGCGTTGGATCATCATCCTAAACCGTCTGATCGTCCTACAGCGATCGGCGATTACGAGGTGGACAGTCTGGAACGTTCCAAGTGCAGTCGAAAATCGTCGACATCGCCGGACCAGTCGTCGACAGATAATCAGTCAAGTCCGGCCTTGTCTACGGCATTGCCGATGGACGAGGAGCTAACGATGCAAAATGCCGTGATCAACACGCGAACCGGCGAAATGACGATGTCGAAACTCAGTAATCAGATTCTTGCCGAGAGGAATTGTTACAACAGTCTGCCAGAACTTATCAGCAGCCAACGATCGGAGACATACTCGCTTGTGAGCGAGGTCTACGTGAATGACGGCTACGCCAGTCCGGCCTGCAGCGATGACAGCGGTCCGGAGATCCAATACGAGCCGGAGAATCCGGGCCATTTGACCATCAAAGTCCAGGATTCACCGGAGAACTATGTAAAGCTCGACGAGTCTGAATACGAGCCGGACACATTGGATCGAAAACCGATGAAGCTACGGATCAACGACGATATGCAATACAACCAAGGGGAAATTACCAACGAGATTTATGTAGATTCGTTGGAACGACCGGCTCAGATCCTTCTCAAGAGCAGAAGCAGTTTCCGCGATGAGAATTCCACGCTACAACGCAACCACGGGAGTCTACGAGAAATCTACGAGGCGAGGATCAAGTCGAGCTTGAAAGACTTGACGAACGGCCACGACGCTGAATGCCAAAACGGTGAGTCCGACAGTGTTCACTCGTGGAAGAAGTGCAGGTACTTGACGCCAGACACCAGACAAGCGAAAAGACAACGACAGCCGTACAATCAGCCGGACGTGGTGCCGTTGCCCCCCACGGAGGAGATTTATCAGCGGCCGAAACCACCGCGACGCGTCGAGGATGCAAGACTGTCGCCGTTATCTCCGTCAAAAAACGCCTGGGACGGGAGTCCTGTCGAAGCGGGTGACCCTACGGCCAGCAACGGCGCTCCTGTCCCGAAAGCTGACGGATACTATGTAGGGAACCAGACCTGCCTTTGCGCGTCACAAACTCAAATCAATATCGCGCCCAAGTATGAGGTTTACAGCAAGGAGCATAGCCAAGACGTCATTCCCTTAACGGAAACGACGTTCTTCGACGAGAGAATAGGCAAATGTACCGTGACGAACGGTTGCAGGGACTGTCCGTGCGAGACGCGGATCGAAATTGAAGTTCCTGAGGACAGGTACAGGTTCTATGGACATGTCGTTCCTTCCAAAGAGGAAATACGAGGGACAAAGGTGCCGCGAGAGAAACGATCCGTGATGGGCTCTTCTCATCACAAGAGTTCCGCGAGAAATTCGAGGACGCGATCGTGGAGCGTTGATCATCGCCAGGAGGACGAGGACAAGCTCCTCAACAACGGCAGAATGCAGAACTGTTCCAGAACGAGACAGCTGATGAAAGGTCTCTCAAAGAGCTGCGATTCTACCTCGAATGTACTGGACAATCGGCGTGGACACAAGATTGAGGACAGCGGCTACCTCAGCAGCACCGACAGTAACGGCTCGCACAAGCGATTGCTGAAGCACGAGGTGAGTAGCGTATCCGAGGAGACCGACGAGACCGAGTCGGTATGCGACGGCGCCAGCGAAAGCGGTGCTGAGAGTATCGGCACCGACAGCGTGTTCTTCGGCAACTTCCGCAGACTGTCAGAAATGTCCAAAAGCGCCGATTCCGGCGTGGATTTGGAAGCGAGAAGTCCAGCGTCGTATTATCAGCCATTATTCAGCACGAGTCCCGAGATCACGGTGGCTTTAGAAAGAGCGAATTTCAGCACGAGTGACAGCGAAACCGAGAGTCTCGTCACCGTATTGCCTCCTTGTAGTGGTCAGTGCAACAAGTTGATATCATAAACGAAATATCTGATCGAAATAAATGATCTCTTCGCGGATACTCCGGTAGGTTTTATACGGTAGGCAGCTCTTATATTAATATCAATATTTCGAGACGAGTAAAAATGTTATAGAAAATAATTTTTAAATTATTTATACAGTTTTGTAAAATATTCACAAAATATGCAATAGTTTCTATAAAAGTAATAGCACAAAGATAAAAAATTAATTAATTCTTATTTTTTTATTATGAATGATTTTAATGTATATTGTTAAGACACACGTCGTGATATGTAAATCTTTTAGATAGAAATGTCAAATCATAAAAATCAGAACAGTTTCTTACTGAATTTCTTTTTTAATGTGTTTTCTGTCTGTATATTAGATTTATACAAGCAATGGTACTATACAATGTAATATTATTTTTAGAACGTAAGTGGAAATCAAAATACGATTTGCCATCGTATTAGATAGGATATCAAATATCGACTACAATATTGATAAGACAACAGAGTGTATAAGACAACATTTGTATTATTAAATTCTCGAGAAAATTTCGAAAATGAATCTTGAAGGATTCAAATTCGTGAAAGATTAAAAATTTTAACAAATCGTCAGATAAATTTTGTATCTTTGCAGAAAAGTTTCGAGGCCAGTACAGAAGGGAGATAATTTAGTTTATTATTAAAATAAATAGCTTACGCAATCATAGTTTTATAAATATTACAGGTAAACACAAAGCGCCATGCGTGCTTAAAAGTTCATCAAGCGGGTAAATATTTTCTTTTCGCTCAGTGTAGAAAAAAAAACAAAAGACTTCCATGCGCTAAATATTTTTTATATTAATATATTTTTAAGCGTATATATATATTTTTTATCATAATATATTAATATATTATGAGCTTAAATTATAGGCGAAAATTTCAAATGTATTTATGAGAAACATATATGGATTATTATTAAATATAATTAATTCTCAATATCGATTTGAGAATAATTTAAAGAAATGTGTATATAAAAGAGAGATTTTTAATCGTCACATCCAAGTAAAATAATTTTTTATAAATTACATACATATATTTATGTATTTATTTATATTTATTACATTTTATTAATTAATGTTTTAGATAAAATATGTGGAATAATTTCTCCATGGAGAAAGTGATAACGTTTTTATTATAGATAACGTTGAAAGCGCTTATGTATTTTTCTTAATTGACTACAGTTAGTGCGATTGAAATTATTGTAGTTGCTGCAATCGGAAGGATATGCTAGACGCATCATCGGCCGGAAGTGCAATATTAGTCCATAATAAAGGAAAACTGCACAAATCGTAAATTAAGTAAATAAGCACAATAAATTTAGATTAGAATCATGACAATAAATACTCATAAAATGCACAAAGATTGTTTTTACAGGAGTTTTTACAGGACAATGCGAAGATAAAATAATTAATTGATTATTATAAAACATTAATTTTTATTAGAAATTATTTTAAACATTGTTTTTCCAGAAAATATTTTCAACTATTTTAAAAAAGATTTGTTTGAGGAAGTTAATGACAGGTGAATCATTTATGTAAATAAGTCATGAGTAATGATATCTTGCCAAAAAGGTATTAATATTTTATGTACTTTTCTTATATATTATTACAGATGCTATGATAATTATTATTATTGTTCCTTCTCTTATTTCCTCATACTTTCAATTGGTATGCAAATTATTTTAGTTGATTATTGTAGTTATTAAAAAACATTGTAGTTGCCAATATGAATGAAATGTTTTTATTGTTTCTTATTAATGAATAGTCAATTAACAGATTGGAACAAAACAACGTATAACAATGTATAACGTATTAATACAAGAATTATATGTATTATGCAACATATTTTGTGAATTTATCTTCATAATTTTATTCTAGGATTTTATTTAAGATTTATTTATCGCTAGCATTCCAAGTGATTTTGCATAAAAGCGAAGTAATATATTTTTCCATGTTATTAGTTATTATTTTGTTTACAAAAATTTTATATTTAATATTTAATAATAGTTTAAATTAATATATTTCTATTTTTAGAATTGTTATATCATTAGAAGCGCACGCTTCCATGTACCTGCCAAATGTAAATATTCGAGATACATCTTAATATATATCGTTAATTGCATTTACATATACTATTTAATATCATTTTGCGATATTTTGTTTTAATATACATATATTTTATGGAATGTTAATTAAAGTAATATAATANAATACACGAATATATATGTATGCCGTTATGATCGTAAATATGTATTTTCGCGAGCACATGAATAAGAGCAGAGATGTATATTATTTTTTATTTAATATTAGATTTATACGTCAATTTATTGTGTTAACAATTATTTAAATATAATGAAAACGATCATAACAATATTTACTGTATTGACTGTTTAAATTCAACAAAATTATATGATATTTGTTAAATTATTAATTTAATATTGCTCCTAAAATTATTAATTATTGATATCACCTAGATTTTCGAAATGGGTTCTGAATCTTGTTCAATTGCTCGTAAAACGATCGTAACGTAGCATAAAAGATTGTGGGAACAAATTTTTATACTTGGCCACTTTGGCGCAAGTTGGTGTCGGTAGGTTTCGGGTGTGTTTTAAAAGCGCTTCGCACAAAATGAAATTATATATTATCGAAGGGATTTGAGAGCTGCATGTCTGTTAACATATTAAATGATATTTTCGACTTTTTTGTAGCGTGACAAAACATTGTTGTTACATCTCGTAGCATTTAATCGAAGCGACATTGTTCTAGATCCTAGAAAAGCATCACATTGTGATTGTACATATACGTGTAACAAATTCTTATTATTTTATAAAAAAAAAAACTTATCGGGAAAGATGCAGCATTTAATACGTACATTACTCCTGCAAACATTTTTACATCCTTCTTGTCATAAAAATTCATCAGTCATGTAAGTATAATTAGTTGTTAACATTACACATGTGGAGTCTTTTGATTTGAATTGTAATTCTTGAAATTTTAGTTAATGACATTTCTCATCTCTAATTATATTCTCTTGATGCTTCATTTATTTTTCAAAAACTCAAAAATTTTGACAATTTTAATTTTTCTCATAAATAGATCGCGAAAAATGATACGCAAAACTAAGAAGTAGAAGTGGAGAAGAAGCGGAAATGAGGAAGTTTATCAATAAAGAATCCAATATTTTTTTTTTTTAATAATTACATTATTTATTTTACTTATTTTTTAAACTATCAAATATATATGCGTAAAACTGTCAATTTGCGTAGATACGCATATATTATTGTTCCACTTATTTATATATAAATATACATATAATATGTACATAACAATAAGAATAAATCATAAGTAACGCCATGTTGACTGAAATAGTGTTACAGTTTTAAAATAATTATTATTATGTACATTTATTATATTATACATATTTAAGCTAAAGAGATTTTTTCTGCAACATCATCTATTGGTTTAGCCGACACATCCAGGACCTCCGCAAGAGTTTCAAGTAATTTCTCTTTGTACTTAAATACTTGTCTTGAATTAAGATCATTTCTATGTTCAGCAAATCCTTGTGTCTCTAATGAATATTGCACTAGAGACCACATAATGTCTTTAAATTTCAAGAGGATATCAGCAGTTCTAGAAGAAAAAAACAGATTTAAGTAGATTATTATATAATCTATATTAAGGAAAAGATATAGAAATACTCACTCTTTGTCGCAAACAAATCTTAAAGTATGTGCATTAACATTAATCACAATTTCTGTTTTGTTATCATCCAGCTAAAAATTGTAAAATATTATGAATTGTATAATGTTGTCTACTCCGCTACTGTTATGCTTAATCATGACATTTAATTATTTAATTACCTCAAAATATCGAGCTTCTCGTTGATTAAAGAGTAATACTGTCAAAGGTGATATCATGCTTGTTTCACGAATTACTGTGCTATGTCTTATCTCGCAATGTGCAGCATTAAAATATGTCAAAAATGAACTCGGCCAATCTTTTCGCTTGTAATTAACACTTTCTCCCGAAATTACAGCTTTAGTACGATTTCTGTAAGAGAATGAAATAAGTGAAATTACTATAAATCGCTTCTAAATTTAAACCCGCGATTATACAAAATTCGCTTACTGTGTTCGGAGTTCGTTAACGCCTCTCCTCATGATTCCGTTCTTAAATCCCATATCTCTATGTTCTATCAATTGCTGCGTAGCAGAATATAATACACCTCGCACTAGTTCATCGTTATTTTCAAATTTAGTTGCTACATTTGATTTATCGTCGAAATATGTATCTTTGGTCAACATGCGACATTGAGCCAACTGCTGGATGAACGTATCTCGTATTTCTGCAAAATTGATTATGTAATTTAAAAATAATCTATCGACAGAATGGAGAATTTGATTGAATGGATGCATATAACAATAGCTTATAATATTAAATAATACATACTATTCGTTATTTGTATTCTGCCTACTCGAAGCTTCATATCTCTACAAAATTTTGATACTAAGTGCGGATTTGTTTCATTATATGTGCACCATTGCTTAAACATCCATGCCATTGCGATATGATCGCTACATGGATGAAACAATCTTTTATTTTCTCTGATTTTAAGTTTTTGATCTAGCACATTGTGAAAGAGATTATCCTCAGCAGAGAAAATACTGGCTATCGTTACCACAGGATACATGCAGCTATGGTTAAAACAAAAACGTTTATAATACAGAAAAATAATCGGAAGATGACTGATTCACATTAATTTTCAAATTATTATTTAAACTTACTTGAAGATGGAAGAATATACCATGGCTTTACTAAACTTAGGAGATGTTGGAAATAGCGCTATTCGTTTACCTAAAGCTGTAAGATTCTCTTTCTCATCTAGAACTCCGAGATTAACTAAAGATTTTACAGCTTTCCGTATTGCAGTTGGTGTAGGTGGTTGCAGCAATCCACCTAGAAATTCCTCCGCCTTCTCGTCTGTATATGTTTTACTATCGAGAATTGTTTTATCCAACGGGTTGCATAAGACTTGCGGTACTGGATGTGCCTCTAATTTCTCATATTCTTCTAACGAGATTAAATGATAGCTTTCACCAGGTTTAACTCGTCCAGCTCTCCCTTTTCTACATAAGAAATTATTATCTTAATGTAAAATATTTTAAAAATAGTATTTAAATACAATTTTTTTAATATTTATATTTTTCCCTCAAATTAGATTAATTACTATAATTTTAAACGCAATTTTATAATGCAACATATTTTGTTCTCAACAATTACCTCTGTTGAATGTTTGCTCGAGAAACCCAACGATTGCTTATGCAAGGTAAATCTTTGTCATCATTCCATTGCGATTCTTTTCGTATGGCAGAATCTACGACATAGACTACATCACTAACTGTAATACCTGTTTCAGCAATGTCTGTGGTCAAGATAATTTTCCGCACATCTGGCGGTGTCTGTTGAAAAATTTTGCGTTGTTCATTGTGCGATATTTTGGAATGCATCGGCAAAATCACGTGATTGCCGGTATAGCTCGATGTATCCTCGAGCATATTTTGCACCTGTGTGATTTCATTCCATCCTGGTAAGAAGCACAAAATAGCACCAGGCGGTTTATGTGTCGAGATCCATTTTATAATCTGTACTATTTTCCCAAAGTCAACGGAAAGTTTTTCGGTTTCATCGTCGTACTTGTTTTTAGATACGTATGTTTTATATTTATGAATACGCGGTAAGTGCTCAATATCCTCCAAAAAATGCATTTTTACAGAATACAGTCTACCCGGAACTCGTACAGCGGGACAATCGAAATATTGTTGAAACAGGTGCGAATTTATAGTCGCTGACATTATCAGTACTTTTAAATTGGGATTTTTCTTCAGAGCTCTTTTAAGCAGAATCATTAGCATGTCAGTATCGATATGGCGTTCATGCGCCTCATCTAAAATGACGTGCGAACATCCTTCTAAACCTGGATTACTCTGCATTTTTCTCAACAATATACCAGTGGTGCAAAAGAGTATCGTACCGGGTTCCTTCGGTAGTACTTGTTCTAATCTTACATGAAAACCCACAACATCCCCGACGCTCTCTTTTCTTTCGTACGCGATGCGATCTGCCAGAGAGATTGCCGAGATTCTACGCGGCTGTGATACCAATATATTGCAATCTGTAGCATTTCCGTTCTGCGCGAAAGAGTCCAATATAAATTGAGGAACTTGTGTAGTTTTGCCACAACCTGTATCGCCTTCTATCAATAGAACTCGATTGTTTTCCAGCTTAGAGAGAATTTCATTCCTGTAAAATTAATAAAATGTATACTTTGAAAATTACAAAGCATATTATATGTAAATATGAAACAAGCATTACTATTTCATACTTAAACTCATGGATTGGTAAAGTGACAAGGTCGGTACGTCTTTGAGATAATCTAGTTTTCAATATTTCATTGCGAAGAACATCCCTGTGAGCATATTCTCTAGGTATTGAATGAACGTCGAACATAGTATGATGCAATGTATTGTGAGTGTTTAAAGTATTATCCAATACTATACTCTGTATTTCCTGCGCATATTAAAATCGTCAGATATTAAATATATTAATGAAATACTATTACATTAAAAATTGTAATGTAATACAGTATTTTACCGTGTCGTAAAGCTTGATCAAGTCTGACATGTTATTTAAAATTTCCGGAGTAACGCTTAATTCGACACGTTTTAATTGCATGTTCTTCAATTCCTTTTCATTATAGAGAAGCGGTTTGCCGTTTTTCAATTTGTCATTTATTTCTAACCATTGTAAGCACTTCCAAGCTGCATTTCTGGAAGCGTGTGTTTTGATTTTACCGGTTCCTTTAAAGGACATTTCTTCTGGCCATTTGACATTAAAAGTAACTTCCCATAGTTTAGATTTATTTACAGTAATGTTCTTAATATTTGAAGTTAGAACTGTTTGGTCATTAAATTCATGAGCTACTATTGAATAAATAGACGTCAAAGAAGATTTTGCATCTGGATACAAGCGTTCCACTCCTGCAATTTTCAGTAATTTTATTATGCAGAACAAATTGATGAAAATGATTAGATATAAATTGTATATATTATTATTATATTATTNTAGCATAAATCTATTTCTGAAATTATACTCACAGAATATTACTACATAAATATTTGAGATAACTATACTTGAGATAACTAATATACTTATTAAGAAAGAGGAATATAAAAATATATATATATATATATATATATATATATATATATATATATATATAAATCTTGCACTGTATCTCAATTGTACAAATTATTTTTAACTTAGGTTTTATTTGCTAGATTCTTAATCTCATAATATAAAAAAAAAATAATACATACTTTTTTGCATTATGGCTTCCCTATTAATCCTCTGAGATTTGCCGTGCATTTCCCCAAATTCATCAAGGCTTTGCTGTTAAAATTTTTTATGTCTAATCAAAATTTTATTCTGATTTACTTGCAATATTTATGTACGATTCATTATGAACTACTTACCTCTGTTAACTTTCCTAGTTTAATGTTTTCATGTAAATTTTTAGTTGCCATATTTTTATATTCAGAATCCTTTACCTATATATTAAAATGAAAAAATAGATGATAAAATAGATTCTTATTCAGAAAGATTATCTTCAAATTACTTGTACAGTTAACACTTTTAAATACCTGAAATACATATTTATGTTTGTCTTTCACAGAAATGCAGTATTGTGCTGCATTATGTATATGCAAGTCTTTAATCACATTTTTATATGAATATGCCACACGACACTGTTGCAACCTATAACAAAATTTATTCTTATCTACAAAGTTAAACATTCTTTGAATTATAAATTATAATACCATAAATCCTATTTTTAAAAACTTTAATCCAATTGCTTCATTAACGCCACTACACAAATGAAACTAAATCTATTTTAGCAACTGCTAATTAATGATAAATTAACAATACAATTAACTCCAAGAATATATGATAGTTCAACAGAATGACATTGTTACATACCAGCTGTATGTTGATCTTTGTCCAGAAAGCAGTAGAAACGTTCCTGACATTTTTTCTTCGTGTATGTCCTCTTTATATATTTACGTAAATATTTACTTCCTAAAAAGATATATTTTCAGAATGTACTGAAGATTTAAGCGAGTCTTTCGGTCTGACAATAACTCTGGGAATTAGCAATCAACTTGTGTACCTCAAGTCAGATCAATTCACGTGGTCGAAGCTTGTGTTTTGTCGAGGTTATGGACACTCACCCTCTGCGATTAAAGCATATAAAATGATCTCAAATGTTTATGGCAGCGCTTGCACGTTACAAGAAAATATTGTCGGCGTGTACTCATTTGTATAGGCCAATTCTTTCACTGTTTTTTTTTTTTTTTCCTAAAACGTGCCGGTTATGCGTTAATCCTCACGCTGGAACGATGCTCTCATAACATAAAAATTGCGTGAGAATTGTACACTGTGACGCGTGAGAATTTAATCGATCTCAACGCTAAATAACAAGAGATTTGTTGTTCGTAAAAGTAATTGATACTGAATTTTCTACTAATTAAGGGTACAATTTACAAAATAATAAATAAAATCTCACATATAACATCCCGTCGTCGTTGGGCCTTCGACACCAATAGAAATTACTATTGACGTAATATTTTCGTGCGCCACCCGGTATATGGCGACTCGCGTGCTCCAGTCTTAGGTTAGGTCAGGTTAGATTACGTTATGGAGTGGCTCGTCCGCTGCCAGAGCGGCAGTTGTATGAAAATTCCAGTATTATGAAGACATGCCTTTGATTGTCGCAAGTTCATTTCAATTTTATTACATAATGGGTGATTTAAACGCGCGAATGGAAGGATAAGATTCCCGCGAACGTCGGAACCTTAGTCTCGCGAATAGAATGGAGGGGTTATGTCGCACGTGAGAGCTACGTTAATCTGCTCGTGGTGACACTTGAGGATCTTGACGAAACGAACGTGAGAGAGAATGTCTAACGAGAAGCCGTGTCGCGCCTGCATGGATTTCCGGACGTGGGCGAAACGCCAGAAGGAAGTCTATGACTCGGAGAAGGTGAGTCGGCGATTATTATATATTGACAAATTCATTGATGATTGTCATAAGTTTCGTTGCTATTGCTCAAATATCAGGTCTTATTTCATCAGATTTCGTCATTGTTTCCTATGCGACAATTGTTGCTGCTTTTTATTATTATAGAAAATTTATTGCATCATTAGATTACATTTATTATATCATTAGATATAATTTTATTATTATATTATAATTTTATATAATTATGTTTTATTATAAAACATAATTATATAAAATTATATAAAATTATATAAAATTATAATTTTATATAATTATGTTTTATATCAGGGAGTACAGAAGAAACAGGATCAATCGCTGATTGCCAAGAACAATAGTACTCGAGGCAATTGTCCTTTAGACAAGGATGAGCTGGGTTCGAAGACTTGGGCCTTTTTGCACACCATGGCAGCGTACTATCCTGACAAACCCAACGAGAGACAAAAGGCTGACATGAACAGCTTCTTTCACACATTTTCTAAATTTTATCCTTGCAACGTATGTGCAGAGGACCTGCAAGAACAATTGAAACATTCGCCACCGGAGACTGGGTCACAGGAAAAATTGAGTCAGTGGCTGTGCAGAATCCATAACGGAGTCAACAAGAAACTTGGGAAACCAGAATTTGATTGTAAACTAGTGAATCAGAGGTGGAGGGATGGTTGGTTAGATGGTTCTTGTGATTGATAAATAGCAATAATAGTTTTAGAATGTACAATGGGACCTGAATACAATACGAATTATCGTGTAAATAATTATTGCAGATTTTTTCAATCTAGACAATCTACTGCTTTTAGATTTATTGATACAGTATGTATATAAGAAAATATGAAAGTAAAAAATTAATAACAACTTATGTACTTAAAAAAGTTTGCAAATCCTATCTTCCTCGAGGGAAATAGGATAAATCTATCAAAATAAAAGACAAGAATGAAATTGCATTATGCACTTTATTATAAATATCTTTGTGACAAGATAAGAGAAAAATCGTATAGATTCGAAACTATTTATATACAAATTGCCAATAGCAATTTAGTATTATCATTAACATTATTCCACTATAAATTGGGATCTCCATCTCGATAGGTATAATGCAAAAATGTGCACATTTCTTGCATTCCACCATGTATAGTAAAAAAATATATTGATATTACAAAATTATTTTTTTCAGTAGTCATCCATTGCTTTTCTCGAATAAGCGCTTTAATAATAGTGCACTCCACCAGTGGTTGCACATCTCTATTTTTTATTTTCTAACTACTCTTCTCTAATTACTCTATTTGCTATTTTTTATTTTCTAATTACTCTTATCTGAGTGATTGACTAAAGTAAGCTGGTGTTCGTGAGATAGTAAATGCGGTAACTGCAGTTCGAGGACCAGGCTCATAGCCATGATCCTGTCCGTGACCATCTATAGGCACAACTTGGAATGTCCTGATGTGAAATGGAAAACGTTTATTATTCACAGATGGGCGAGTTACATATAAAAACATTACGTGACCCAAGAAGACAATGAAAAGAGAGCTTCCTTTGGCCATGCTCTCTCTCACCCATTTGTCTACGAATGCAGTATTAATCAATACCTACAGAAATAAAAAAAGAGATGCTTTATTTTTACAGAATATTTACCATGTAGGATATAAATGTAATTAAAAATTATTTTAAGCAAAAAGATTTTTAGTATGTAGGCGTACCGTTATTGGATGAAAGAGGAACCATACTGATCCCAAGAAAAGTAGCGAAGCGTAGAAATGGAGCTTCGTATTCAATTTTCTAATGGTCTTGAAGCAACGAGCGACAAATACGAACCAGGCGACCAATTTCAATGCTATTAAATTATAGCCCGGTGGCGACTCGTAAATGTATAACACCAATCCTGGATCGAATACTTCAGACTGATATATAAGTAGCGACATTTGACAAATGGCAGTACAACTGACAAATAGTACAAGCCATCGAATTTGCGACGATGTAAGGACACTTTTGGTAACCGTGTAACCGAGAGCGAGAAGCAGCATGAGAACTGTATACAGGGTGTCGGAACAGCCTTCCCAGAGCTGGCCCAACAGATAAGCGTGGATTGCTGGTTCTCCTCTCAGGCCAAGATTAACATAACTGTAAACCTCGCATGACACCCCCAGTAATTGACACAGCAAAGAGGCTATGAACAATTTGTAGGATATATGCAGTAGCCTCCTGGAGCGCAGTTGCAGCGCTACGTAGAAACTGAGGACGATGAATATCATGTACAAACAGACGGTCGGTATCAGTAGAGGCAGTATATCTAAAACCGGAAATGAACGCAATTAAGGTATGCTATTCGCCAATTGTCGTGGAAGTCAAATTACTTACAGAATTCATCCGCAGAGAAGTGTTCCTTCCAGAATGAACCGGGCGACGCATTAGTCAGCGATATCCAATATGTAACGTTTAGGCCTTTCGTGGA
The DNA here is from genome assembly GCA_021460005.1 of Tetramorium alpestre. Taxonomy (NCBI): domain Eukaryota; kingdom Metazoa; phylum Arthropoda; class Insecta; order Hymenoptera; family Formicidae; genus Tetramorium; species Tetramorium alpestre. The sequence continues at coordinate 784,660 of JAJVSH010000060.1, read as the reverse complement.
AGAGCAGTCAGCTAAAACTATCCACCACCATCTCGGCCGGGCCGAGATGAACCTCCTCTGACTGTCGCATCGGACTATATCGTCGTCATCCTTCATGCATCCCGATGAATAGTGTGTCGACGTGTTCAATGGTATTATTTGTCCGTAGTCGATGTCGAGAATACTTTCTTTCTCCTTACATGTTTTATTGGAAGGATAGACACTGGGCCATTGGTGTGCTCCATCGTAGTATAGCAGGACATTCAGATTACGTTCTTCACCTCCTAATTCAAAGTGGTACCGAAAAGTACCGCTTTCCGTTAAAAAACAGAATCTTGCGAGAAATGCCCAGTTCTGAAAAATTGCGATTTTAGGTATTTGTCATAACGATTCTTTATTATTTCTCGAGCGATGTTATGAGTCATTAGACCTTTACTTAGAAGATAATAATGGCTTCTGCATCGATCAGTATTATTGCTTATCTTGTAAAGCATATTAATTGTAAAAATACGCGGAATAATATCAATTGCAAAGACACATGCAATATAAATAATAAAAATATTTTCTCTACATTTCTTTTCACTGCATTTGTGAAGATCCTTTTAATATTAATAAATTATATTAAAAATCTTTATCTCTCCGATTTGCGGATTGCTAAAATATTAAATTATTAAATTGTTAAACTAATAGTCGAGTAATTTTAGAAAAAGAACATTGTACCTTTATTTATTATTTTAATATTAATTTCACCTAAGGTATAATATTAATTTTTAATTTAATATATGTATGTTATTATATTTAAATTTTCTATACTTCATTTAAAATCGCACTCATTTACTAAAAATCCACTCGATTTTCACTTGGTTTTCATTGACAGCAAGTGGAAATTTGGGTTTGCTCGTACACGTCGCGCAATAATATTGATCATGCAAGAGCTGCGCAGAGCCATGGATCGAAACTCTACTGAAACAACTCGCAATTCCATTTTATATTTCATAAAATCGATTCAGGTAATTACTTCACGTGTTATCAAGTCGCCCTGGAGTATTCTGGCATCAGCGTGTCGCAACAACGATAAATGCGCGATCGAGAAGAGCAGCAGCAGAAAGCCCAGCTTCACTGAATTCCGAGTACGCGACGCTCGTGCAACGAGCGTTCCTCCGCACATAACTACCTCAATCGTTACGGACGCATACTGTCAGCGGCCAAGCGGCCGCTTTGATCAATATTTCCCAGTGCCATGACTTGTATATCGATTTGATTATTCACACAAAACGGGTCGACATTCGCGAAATTGCTGTTACAAGAAAGAAAAAAGAGAAAAGCGAAGGAGAACTCTTTCGTGCTCGAAATTTCGCGCTATCGTAGCCTTCTGCGTGTTTTTCTTCAGAGTTTACTGTTTCCTCTTTCGTACATATTTCGATTGCGAGAAATGTAATTGAAATAATAGCGTACGTCAAAATTTTTATTCTAATTACTGTAATTATTTTATTATTTAAATTGATTATTCAAATTGATTATTCAGTGTTTCTCACGCTTTTTGCATCCAACGGGATAGTTTATTGTAAAGATTTTAGAACGAAAGAGTAAAGGTACAAATTTTAGAGGAAGAAAGGGAAAAAATGAAATTTATCTTACTAAAAAATGTAAATGAAAAAACGAAAAGGAATATTTTTGAGTAGAGTGTGCATGCTAATTGCTCGCGTGTCCCTGACATTTGCCTGCGTATTGCTTGCACGGCATGTAGTATGCATGTGCAACGCGTCGTGTTCTCGCCAGTTGATCGAATTGATTACTTGCAACATAACGACGGAGGGATAACAATTTGCTATACTATAACACCATGTTATTTTATAAACTGTCTTATAGAGAAAAACGTAAATTTTTTTAACAAACTTATATTTTTTATACAAAAAAGAAACTAGAAAAGTGATATGTATTAAAAAAGATAAAAGAATGGCAAATATAAAAAGGAAAAATTGAATTTAAAAAAATTGCTTGAAAGTAGAGTGTAATTCAGATTAAATAGGTTTCATTTTTTTTCCAAATAAATTATTAATTATTAGGAGAATAATTTGATTTGATTTTTTTATAATCAAATAAAAATATCACGAAAATTCAGAAAATATTTCATATATTTATAATTGTCACTAATATAATAAAATTAGAATATAATTATACCATATATTTATATATTATATATTTAGAAGAAAAATATTTTTTAAACGGGAGATAAATGAGTTTGGAAGCAAAAATTGCTAATAGCGTTTTCGACTGAAGCGGGTTAACCCAACTCGGGTTAATTTTTGACCAATCACAGTTATTCTTCTAAAGAATGGAGTAACCGTGATTCAGTTATAAAAGAAACAAACCCAACCCGGATTAGTTTTGCTTCAGTCGAAAACGCCTTTTTTCTTTTTCTCTTCACATTAGAGAGAAAAAGAGAAAAGATAAACAGTGCAAGTTCAGCTAAAAAGAACAGACTTTTAACCTCTCTTTTCCTTCATGCCGTACGATACGACGGATGCCGCTGGATGCCGCACGTGGCTAATATGCAGAAGAGAGATGTATCTACAATTCATTTTAATTTCTTAAAGTGTACAGTGTCCAGTACAGTATAAAGTATACAGTATACAGTACAACAATTGGATTAGGTTTTAAAGATGGCTTTTACAAAAACCAAGAAACAGAGTGCAAAAAATTTTCAAAGTAAGTCGTAGCTGTATATACCATAAAAATACATAAGTATATCTTGAATGGCGTTTAAACGAAATTATTGCTGATTATAGCGCTATGGCTTTGCTTCGACAAGTACAGCTCGGACATGCACCAGCTGTTTTTCAAGGAACACTCTGTAAGAAATCAAGAACCGGAATATCCCAGGAATCAAACTCTCTTCGTGTTGAATGTACCGCCGTTTGTAACTAACCCTGATTGTCTGAAACAAGCGTTCGCTGATCTCTGCGGAGATATACAGTCCATTACGTTTTCAAATACGAAAGGGTTTAAAAATGCATATATCGTTTTTAAGAAAAGTAAATCTCTGGATATGGCGATGGAACTTTCGAAACATTGTGTAATCACCCTGAACAGTGAGAAAAGTGTGTGCCTCACAGGATTAAAAAGTGAGTTGTAACTTTTATGTTGTTATATTTCTATGACTTAAGTGTCATGGAAACAATTTGGTTTTTATATAATCTGTGTTTCTATTTTTAATTATTAAAACAGAATGGTGTACAGAATACAATAATACTTTGTACGATGAACAACTAATGAAAGCAGAAATTGAGGAATATATAACTTCCTACGATAAGCAAGTAACGGATCGTATTGCACAAGAGAAAGCTGGGGAAAAGGATAATGAAGGTTGGGTAACAGTAACGAGTGGAAAGAAAAGAGGGCAATTTGCCCCAACCAGGAAAGAATCTACCATCGGCAAGGTGCAGCAGAAGGAGCAGCAACGCACGAAGAAAAAGCAATTACTTAATTTCTATACTTTCCAAATTCGCGAGACAAAAAAACAGAGTAAGTACAACTGCATTGCAGGATTCTTTGTAGTATTCTTTTCTTTTTTGTAGAATTTTGTTTGATCTGTGTGCATTCCTCCTTTCAGATTTAGCAGAGTTACGAAAAAAGTTTGAACTGGATAAAAAAAGACTGCAAGAATTGAAACAAAAACGGACATTTAAACCATTTTAGGTATGTTAAAACTACTATACTATAACTAGTATACTATAAAGTATACTAGGGTACTTTGAAATATTGTCATATAATATGTCTTGATAATATTCTGAACATACAAACTTGTACTTTAATGCTATTTGAAGGCACCAAATTAGTAAACTAAATAGAACGATCTGGCATTCATAATTTAGTTATCTGGCACAATAAATTTGACTAAAAATATATAATTCATAGTATATGTACAATTATCAAGTACAATTTTGAACAATATTACATCATTTTATAAATACACTATATATTGTAAAGTTTTTATAACTTCCACTATACCGTTCTTAAACGGTGAGACTAATGTAGTCGTACAAGTAAATCTTTTCAATAACTCCAAGACAACAGCATCTGTTCTATCAGAGGATTCTCTAAATAAAAAAAAAATATCGCTATTTTATCGAGCCAGTTTCCATACTGAATCTGCCTTTCATTCTTGCGATAAGAACATAGGGATATGATAAAATTTTAGAAATATGTTATATATTGTTATAGAATTTAATCTTTATTTTTTAGCAAAACATTATGTACAATACAATTCTCTAATAATTGTATACTTTTTTTATGTACAAACAATTTAGGATATAGTCAATCAAATTACTTATATTATCATCACCGTCGCTGTGGTCATTGTCTTCTTATCTCAAGCTGCTTTAGTCGCATAAGTTTGCAATGTCCATTCTATCAAAAAGTGCAGATATGCCAATGGTTGCAGAAGAGCTAGCAATTCCTCTGAAATAAACATTAAATATGTGATATGATACATATGCATGAATACATTTTATAAATATATATATAATTTTAAGAATATATGAGATACATACGTTTATTTCCATAAATGCAGTTTGCAGACATGGCCGCGCTGACGGCTTGCGCGAGTCGTTCCATGGCCAGGTCGCGCGAACTGTCAATGTTTGGACGATTTTGCAGATTCGCTGTTAATAAACGAATAGTAGATGCCAAATGCTGCGCCGAGATAGCGTGCTTGTTGTTACCGCTGTTGTTCAGTCGCAGCACCGAATCCATGAGTAACTGTTGAACTTTTGAATAAAACTTGCGCGACTCTTCTTGACTCTCTGTGCTTTCTGAAGTGTTACGACGCAAGGGGCTTAATATGCACCATCTGTAGATCAAAGAAAATATGTTAGTTGCTTTTGTCATTTTTATGTGTGTTTTATTAAGTTAAGTTGTGACATGGAAACTGACCTGAATAAGCCAGCTATAGGTGTTATTGGGGTCATCGGGATTCCACCAGTGGGCAATGCCGGATTGTCCATCAGAGGTGTTAACAACAAACTCGGATTCTCGTCGATCCATTCGCCTACCAATCTGAGCAGCTCGGTAGGTGGATCTTTATCCTCATACACTTCACCTATCGCTGTCAACAGGTTGGCGGTGAAATGCGGGGCGAGCACAGGCAACTGCTTCAACTTATCAATGGATCTCGGAGTAAGCACGAAATAGTCATTGAGCAGGTGCGTCGCCAGTCCTACGCTCTGAAGTGAAGTGGAGCCCAGCTGCTGCATCCAAATGCCAGCTGCATTTAGAACTGCCTTGTTTTGCGTAGTGATTGCCAATGATACCAGGTTACCTAGAATCTTATATCGGGGACTGTCCGCTGGGAACAGCGACAGGAAGAGAGCATTGCGCACCGCGGGACTGCCACCTGGACTTTGGAAGAAGTCGCTCATGATCTCTATCAGCTGTAGCTCCTGGATCGCCATTGTCATGTTGCGTCTCTTCCGCTTCTCTACTTCTCCAAATACAAACTCTGATATCAAGTCCATTTGTAGGTCCACTTGTTTGCCAGGTCTGCAGCAGAGTACCTCTTAACAAACAACAAATCATTTAATATCAATTGTTCAATGAGGAAAAGGATATTAATGATATTCTTAAAACAAACTCATGGATCTTTCGAGTCCTAGTTGTACTTAATATACACATGCTCCTCAAAAAATAAAAATCAAATATTTAAAATAAATTTTTCACCAGTATCATTATTATTTGGACATTTAATTAATACTTCAATAAACTTGTATGAATGTTTTCAAAAATTTTTAATTTAACGAAATGCCTGGCATGAGACCCATGAGCTCTGTTTATGTTAATGGAAAACATTAGTCCATTTTGAGAGTCAAATATCGTAGATCTATACATTTTAGCTACGTGATTAAAATATCGAAACAAACATTTTAACAATATCTTTGAGATACAGAGAGCACAGCTAATGTCCATTTCCATTGAAGATTAACTTTTTATCTCTTTCTCAGGACATTCTTAGGACTAAAGAAAAACAAAAAGTAAATTAAGATTAAAGTTAATCTACATTGTTAAAAATTGACACAAGGTAAACAGACCACAGCGGCATCGTAAGATAACCTATATCGCTCGTACCGATTCTGCATAAAGCTTCCCTGGCGCAGAAAGGGAAGTCCAGCTTTCTGAGGGCTTGCTTCACGTCGCTGCCGGACATTGTGTGACGCCGTCGGCCGTACCGATCACCGCGAGGAAAAGCGTCGTCAGGTTTTAACGTTGGCCGCGTTTGACAGCGGTCATGTGCACGCGCCTGTATATACGCATAATAGCAATAATAGCTATATGTAGAAGCGATAGGTGCGCGGCGGCGGTGGTGCGTACCGCCGCGCGGCGTGTCGCGGCGCAGCCGACGCCGGTGGGCCTCGGCCGCCCAGTGGCGCCACCAGCGAGTAGGTTGCGAAGCGCATTATTAGTCAAAACAATCCGCCGAATTGGTGATCTATTTTTAGGTCGCGCCCATCGTAGTCGCACGGTGCTGCACCGTTTTTCCCCCCGGTGGCCCGGAAAAAAAGCCTCGGCGCGGCCGGTGCTCTATCGCGACGCCGTCTCGCACCCGCGCGAAGGTTCAACGACCCCCCTCCCGGTCGCGCGATCGTGACAGGCCAGGGAGCCGTGCGGCCGTGCGCGGGCCGGCCATGTTTATACCGTGGTGAGAAATTTTCGAGCCGTGCGCGCCGACCGTGAGCCACAGCCGCCGTGAGCGACGAGAGCGGGACTATCTCCACGTGCGCCGTGGAAGCCGCGAGAGACGTCCCGGCCGCGCGTACGTGCCCGTGCCCCAGGAGGCCGCACCGCGGGACCGCCGCCGCAGCGTCCGCAGTCGAGTGCCGACGATGGAGTCCTCCGACAGGGGTGAGTACCGCGCGAGGACAGCGGACGGCCGCGTGGGAAACGGCGGCAATATTGCTTGGCTGGCGGCCGCTGACACGGATCGCGCGACGCCCCCGGGGGGGCAATGGCAGTGTCAGGGTCGAAACGGAACTGGTTCAGTGACCGCATTCGAAGTCCGCGGGAGCCGTCGCGCGTCCACGCGACGACGTTTCGCCGGCCCGGCCGACGAGGTCGCGCCGGACCGTCGACCGGGACTCTCGCGAATAATCGCCTGTAAGAGCGATCGAATCTATGTCACGCGTCGCGCTTTTGGCCGAGACTGTACCCCAGCGCGTCGTCCTCCTTCTCTCTCTCCTACTCCGCCTCTTTCCTTCCTCTCTCTCTCGCTCTCCCTCGCCTCCCCCGCGTTCTTTCCGTCTCGCTCGTGCGCTTCTGGAAACTACGACGAGAGAGAGAGAGAATGCGAGCACGCGCGCGCGCGCGCGTTGTTACGCCTTCAGGGCATCATCCTGCGGCGCGCTCACGGGCACGTGGTGGAACGAGCGCCGTTGAATCGAAAGATCCGCGCGAGGTAACCGGCGTGAAAGCGACGCGGCGACATTTCCCCGCGTGAGCGAGCGAGCGAGCCAGCGCGATCGGCCAGAACCCGTGAGAGTGCGACTGGCACGGGCGTTCCACGTTGCGCAACGCCGCGGCCGTAACTGCGTGTCTTTAACCTACATAGGCTCGGCGCGCGGCGCGGAAGGCACCGCGCGCGCGGCGAATCGGAGTCACGGTGTCGTTTGACAACGCGGCGCGGCACGGGCCGCATACACGTGAGAATTATTATCGCCTGACCGAGCCTCCCCCTCGGCGCGCGTACCTCTCCTCTCCTACCCCCCGCGTCTCGCTACCGAGTATCGCCGCCGTCACCCCGCCTCGTCGCGCCTCGTCGCGTCGTTTCGCTTCGCGACGTGGCGACACCTGCCGACCGCTCGTGCGCGCCCTACCTCAAGCCGTCGCGAATTAACCCTCCCGCGTCGTCGCCGTTCCAACCCTCCCGCCGTGCACGCCCGGCATCCTCTCCCCCCTCGATCATGAATCGAGACGGGAAAATTTTGTCACCCTCGACGGAGTAACCTGCCGCCGGGGGAAAAACGACCGCAAGGTTAGAATAGGATATTTTTGTCCTATCTCGCCGTGCCTATTTCGAAACCCCCTTTTGAAGGGCGTGATTGAGTGGCTTGAAATGCAGGTTGCAGGTTAATCCGAATTCTTATAGTGAATTCGGTTAGACGTCCTCAGTGCACATTAAAGCCATTGTATATAGATCGACGTAAGGATGAATGCTTAACATAAATACAGAAACATGTTGAAAACAGATCTTTAATTCATTTTATCGCGCTATTGTGCTATTTTTTTTTTTATTTATTGAGCATTTTATTATTCAAGACGTTTCACTTTCACATTCAGATTAGATCAGTGTATAACGGCTTCAATGTGAGTGCGCACTAGTGCGAGCAACCTAATTTCGCTATTATTTATCCTTATTTACTTTGCGCTTGAAATATATTATCATTGCGAGCCGAATTATTTCAGAAATTTCATTATGGAATGATTTTTCGTTCAATGAAAATTCATGGTAATTAGCATCAAAAATAAAATTGCTTAGAATGGCCGAAACTGATGCTTCGAGCGATCCGTTTGAGAACGTGGAATCGACAGAATAAATCGCACAGTTAATCTGATTCGATGATAATCGCGATTATTAACACGATCGATTGTTGTCGAATCAAACGATTTGCTCGATGAATTTGATATTCCTGCGTGGGATTAATCGTCAGTCAATCCGAGCAATTTTATCACGACGCGAATTCGCTCGCGTCGCCCTTTGTACAATTGATCCATACTTTCCGATTATGCGTGTTTCACATAGCTCAAACTGCTCATTAATCCCGTGATTCACGTCGCTCACTTTTAGCACGAAGAATCTAGCGTGATACAGATTCATACCTGAATAACAAATGAGTCTCTCGAAAGCCAAATTGCGCTCAATTCCGTAAATTTTTCAATTTTGATATTAAATATACGGTGAACATTTAAAAAGTCATAATCCTGAAAATTGAAAACTAAGAACATTGTCACGTTCCTTAAATTTTGTAATTATGATTTTTCAAATTTTTCAAATTTCAGCACATTTTTTTCAAAATTTTGCATGACTTCACCAAACGTGTGCGATTAATTCATAATCTCTTTTCTTTACCTACTTTTTATTTCGAGGCGTTGAATCAGTTTGGCCTTTGAGCGATTCAAATATCACGATCTTTGGGTGGGCGAGAGGAAAAGGAAGCGCGACAGGGCCGCGAACACGCACAGAGTAAAGTCGCGCTCGCGGGAGCGTCTCGTTTCTAAGTTTGGCGCGGTGGATGCGGCGCGCGACCCAACCGACGACCTTTCTGCATTCATTCCGGTCCCCGCGAGATCACGGCCACGACTCCTTGCCTCGTTCCCGCTTCTCGCTGCTCTTTTCTTCGTATACCTCGTCGCCTCGTTGCCTCGCCGTTGCTTTCCTCTCGCTTTTCAAAACGTCGCGCTCGAGCACGGCGGTCCGTCTTGCGGGATAATCTGCGGTCAATTGGATACGACGTTTATCACGTGAATTTTAATATACAATCAAATCTGCAAAGAGAAACGAAAAGAGAAAATGAAAAGGAAATTATCACCTTTAAATTTGCGAAAGAATCTATCTGTGCGACCGTTTGTCGGAGTGACGAGACATTTTATGCCTGTTAGTCGAGATTTTACAAGTCCTAAAAGATTAGATTTTTGGAAATTTAGAAAAAAAAAATGTTGACCTGTTCGTGTCGACAGAAAAGGAATTCTTGGAGAAACGGTGATTGTGTCATTGACGGTTAAAATGAAATAAAAATAGCTTACATTTTCGGGCACCGAAAAGGTCGACGGGAAGCGGAAAAGGCGTGTGCGGGCAAAAGTGCATCTAAAAGTTTTCTGACCTGCGCTGACCGTCCTAAAAGGATCCACAAAATTCCGGGTTTCCTTTGTCCTGGGCAGGACTGCAGGCTACGCGTTCCACCAACGTCGCCCTTTATCCTTCATTTTTAATCCGCGCACACCATCCACGCGACGTTTTGTTCTCTTTCGCGAGCCTCTTCTCTCTTTCTCTCTTTCTCCTCTCCCTGTTGGTCTCTTCCTCGTTATATAAGTCCAAGGACGAGCCGCGCTGCTCGTGTATTTCTCCCTCCATCTCATCGCTTCTCTCTCTCTTTCTCTCTTGCACATACATCGCTCTTTCGCTCTCTTCGTCCTTCTTCGATCTCTCTCTCTCTCTCTCTCTCTCTCTCTCTCTCTCTCTCTCTCTCTCTCTCCTCTCGCTCGCTCCCGCTTCCTCTCGTTTGCAACGCCGTCCTTCTGCACCATGCACCGCATCAGACGACGCCTTATACGCTGCTCCTGTTATTCTTCTAGCTTCCATACTCCTTGCTTCAGCGTTCAGCGTAGTTCAGGGTCTTCCAAAGCGAGCATCGCGATTTCTGCGAGCGGAGGAAGGGAGAGAAAGAGAGAGCGATCGCGCTAACACAGCAGGCGCGACGCGAAATCTCAAAGTGCAACAAGGTTTTTATACCGCAGGCTAGCCTAGACTTCTCAGCTATACAGGGTGTCCCAAACATGTCGAGCCGTCTGTCGCTTTTTCAAAGACCCGTACATATAAAGTACCTCAGGTAAAAGGTCAAAATCCCCTGTTGAGACGAAGGAAATAATTAATCATTTTCCAAATCTTTTCCAAGGAATTTGTGAAAGCCCGAACTATAGCCGAGACTGTGTGCCTTGCCTATCTTTTGAATCTATTCTATTTTTAGCTCCAGCATTCACGTTTGAACTTTGACGAACAGGTCGATTGGCAGGCCAGCCGTCATCTCGGTTGCGTTAAAACTGTAGGCCCTGTGTACGCTCGTACGCGTAGCTTTCCTAGAAGCAGCGCGTAATCACGACAAGGCTTATCGCGAAGAATCCTCTCTCACCGACAAAAAGAAGAAAATTCATATTTTATGATGTAATCCGGAAGGCGTTCCCGCGACTCGCTATTTTCAACGTCTCCCGTGCGCGTCATCGGTAAGATTGCGAAGATAGAAAAATATCCGACAAACGGTCGGCCGTCGTTAGTCGTCATTAAGGCAGGAGTTCTCAGGTGCGGTATGTCGTTTCTCAGAAGCGGCGTGCACCGTATCTAATTGCAAATGCACCGTCGTTAGTATCGAAACGCGGGACGAAGATGTTTCTTCTTTCTCGCCCGTCTCTCTTTCCTCGCGCGCCCTTCCCGAGCTCACGCTTGGATTTCGCGTCAATTAATGAGATTGAATTTCGCGAGCGTGGGCGCAGGACATGCACATTCGCTATTTAGATACTGGGTTTGCCGTATCACACGCGGCCAGGACGTCCTGCGGCCATAAACGTTGCTGGTTTTCCTGAAGTGATGTCTCGAGTGTGGGCGAGAAATTTCGACGCAACGTCGACCAATAATTGCGGATCACGAAACCACGCGTTGAAAGTGAAAACCAACGTGTCTTTTGCGTCGTTGAACATTCCGTGGGAAGATGTCACGCTTCAAATAGATTCCGAGCAAGCACACTAAGGAAAAAAAAAAAAATTCTGATTAAAAACGGACGAATCAGAAAATCTTGTAGGATTGATCAAATATTCTGGTTATTATAAATAGATACTTTATAAATTATAAAGTGTTGAGTTCTATTTATAATAACCAGAATTTCTATTATAATAATCAGAATATTTGAGCAATCCTACAAGATTTTTAGTCCGTTTTTAACTAGAACTTTTTTTCAATGTTAAAAAAAGTTAAAAAAAAATAGCTGCTTTTCTTGCGCCTTTATTTCAGAGCGGACGACGATATGAATTCACGACGATGATAACTCGCGAATCAATCGTCGAATTATTACATTCGCATAGTTTTACTTTTCATCAATGAGAGAGAGAGAGAGAGAGAGAGAGAGACGACGAGCTCGATTTTTTTTGTACAATTGTATGAACAATCGGCGCGATGAATTGATGTCTGTTGCACGACTTCTAGACGCGTACAAACGTGCGACACGAGTTTATTGATCGTTGCAGCACGCGATCCGGGAGGAGCCAGCGCTACGCTGTACCGTGCTCGAGCGGAGCGCAATTATGCAATCGCGTTACGCAATTGTTGCACCGCGCATTGTTGCCGGTTTCTCATGGCGAGTGCAGAATGCGCCTGGTCGACCCAGTGACATTGGCGTTGCCCACCGCGGAAACAGGACACACCTACTCCATACAATGCGAGCCGTGCGCCACCGACGAAGGCCGCGACGCGATTTGTTCACGCATCGCTAAGCCTCTGCGGTTCTCTTCCCGCGTGCGAATCGCGCCTGGATCTGCCTCCGCCGTACTTCCTAGTGGTGATCACCTGGCGATATGGAAATTGATAACGACACGCATAATCGACACTTTGCGAGTTACGTTCCGTTCGACGTGGCGAGGGAGGGGAAAAACAAGAGAGAAAGAGAGAGAGAGAGACAGAGAGAGAACTTGACTGCTATCTATTTAGCACGCAGAAACTACGTTTGCCATTCACGTCATTGACAGGTTTTTTTTAGGTCTGCCGGCCTGTGAAAAAGCACACCTTCTCCACGCGTCTCGCGTTTAATAGTCACATAAATTATCGTCCCTGACACGGTGACACAACGATTAACGATAAATAGCTGATAAGTGAATGACAAAGGGAAAATAAATTTCCTATCGCCGGTAAACAAAGTACATGGATTGCGTTTTATCCAGAGCACCTTGTCCAAGTGCGCTCGCGATCGTGACGCCTCGATTACCACTTGAAAATTACATATCGCGCAATTCAGTGTGTTACAATGGGAAAACAACCCACGGGAGCGAAGCATGATTTCTTTTAATATTAAAGCGGTACGTGTTGCACGATGAGCATTCGGCGATCGGTAACGCACATAATTCATATCATGGTCATTTTTCGCTCCAAAGTGGAATCGGGATTTTAAGTGGATAATTCTTAAACGCGAAACTCATGGAAATTGAATTAATTGCCGTTTTACATGGGAACGATGATTATTTCATAAATAGATTGTTGGCGTTTTTGTTCCGATCGTGCCGTTTGTCGGTCGGATTATCGCAACGGCATTAACGATGTTGTGCAGCATCGTTACAAAGTATATGTCACATAACTGTCTAATAAATAATTCATGCAAATAGTAATTATTCACTACGCGCTGTAAATTGTCTGAATAATTCAGCGTCATTATCACAGCAATCGAGCAACTCGAGCAGCTCGATGAATTTTTCAAATTACGAGATCGGCCACGGGGCGATAACGAGGTATCCGTTCAAGCTCGTGGAAATAAAAGGCGCAATTGCATGTTTCTCTTTCTCTCTTCGCGCGCGCGCTTCTTCTTTCACTCACTGGGAATTGCAAGTTTCGTGGGGTTCCTTAACGCGCCGCTACGCCTCTGTCGTCCACTTTTCCCTGACTTTAGAGTCTTGCCACGAACGGCGGCGATTCCCAACGGCGATTATATCCGAGGCATCGTCGTTCCCGAGGCACGGCCGGTTCGCCAATTATTTCGCCACGGCTGCGGGGCCGACCTTGGCCGGGAGCAGCGTTGCACGAGCCGCGCGCGCTGCCCCGCGCTTAATTAAACACGTACTGATAATTTAGTTACAGGGATTGTACGGCTGCACCATTGTGCGCCATGTCCGCGGCCGCGCCACCTCCGCCCCGTTCGTACGTATGCGGGTAGCAATTAAGATATCCCGCGGTTGCGCGATCACGCGCGCGCGCGCGCGCGCGTTTCGATTTCTATGCGCATCTCTCAAGGACTGTTCTCGCGAGCCATCGCGAATTTCACCGTTGGATTCTTCGGACGCGTCGCATCGAACGCGCGTCGACGCGACCTCCTATGCCGGGGGATCGAGCCGCCGATCGATGCGGAATTGATAGTATTGCAGCATAGAATTGCGGCACGACCGGGCAATTTTAGCCAATTGCGACCAACACGCACGAGCGGATCACCGAGGCGATCCGCCGTGAAACAACGACGATACGACGCGTGCGACTCGCGCAATACGCGCATACGATATCAGGAGAAAATACTTCGGGCCAGGAAACATTGACGGATAACAAATTAGAGTCTTTATATTTTAGGAAGTCTTAATTGAAATTATTGCAATGGATCAAGATACTCCTTCCTTCTTTGCGAACGAAAATGTTGAAACCTTCCGCGTTACGTAAAACCGGATTTTTTGCCAACAAAGTCACTCTTTATCGGTTTGCCGAGACGTGACGTATTTGATTTACTTCGCGACGTTAATAGCACCGCACGACGAACTTAAGAAAGGAAAAAGACTCAAGAGAGTCGTAGGCCGCGTGCATGACCAGCGCAACGGAATAGATATGTAAAACTTTTAAATACAATGCGATAAAGACGCGCGATAATGAAGTTGCGCTGATACTTCTCTATGTATAGCCGAAGTCGTAAAGGAGACTCGATAAAACGATCAGTTGTAAAAAGAAATATTATTCGTAACGGACTACTTTTTTTTTTAAACAGTTGTCTTCGTCTTTGCTCTTTTGGAAGGAAAGAGAGAGAAGGAACACACGAAGATACAGCTTGTTTTCAGCGGAAATTTTTTATCTGCCTGCTTCTCGGCACGTACAACCAAGAACGGCGAAATTACGATTTCTCGCCATTGTTTCATATTGATTTCTGTCTTCATGCTGCGTCGCGAGTTGGAAACCTATAAAACGTGTGTTCTCGAACATAAATATATAAAATTATTATCTTCTAATGTATGGCTTGTTTAATTGGAGCCTATTTAATTTTTCGCATATATTTGTTGAGATACGAAAATTATTATTTTTACAAAACCGTGAAAACGCGAATAACGTGTTAAAAAAAATCACTCTTCCGTCATCTCAATTTTCAGCAGCGTCAAAATAAAAAATGCATAGTCGCCGCAACGATGTTTCTCCCTACAGCCATTACCATATCCCCGCGCGACTGCATCATTTCCATAACATAATTACCGTCGTCGTATCGCTCTCGAGATCGTCAACGAAAGGACACTACCACGGTCGGGATACGTAACATACGATGTTCATCATACACCACATCGACCACATCGTCGAGCGATACCGTTTCGCGGTGGAATAATTTAAAACGCAGGACTTCCCACACGACAGTGCGAGCGCGTTACGCAATCGGTGCGTGGGTGCGGATGAAGGGGGCAAGGTGCCCCCTTTGCCTTTATCTCGAGGGCACACACTTCTCGCGCGGGAGAATTAGGTAAAGAGGAGAAAGGGAGGCTGCGTACTGTATTAGACGTGAGAAAAGTGCATCGAATGTGAGATTAGATTCGCGCGCGCAACTTTGATTCCGATTTTCTTTCTTTTTTTTTCTCGCTTTGCGCCTTTTCGACCGTTTCTGTCCTTCCTGCGTGCCACGCATTTGTATTTCCGCAAGACTGTACCTTGCCGCCACGCACCCGCGCACGCAGATTGCGTTGCGAAACGATTTATTATCGCGTTGTCCCCTCCAAGGTCGGCGATGAACGCACCTCGCGCGGAATACCGACAGGTGAGATCGCGATGGTAGCGGACGCTCGGCTCTGCAGCTGTTCCGTAGAGAAGCCGGGAGAAACCGGGATTGTGCTCTCGGAATTGTATTAGGATGGAGTCTCTACGAAATCAATGCGTACTTGGCGTCCGATTTTGTAAAAAGAAAAAAATAGTATAGTCCGTTTGTACCTCGTTTACATTCTACCAAATCGAGATTCCAAATTGAAAGCATAAAGCATTGAGAGCTAAAGTAGTCAGGTAGTTCTTGATATGTAAAATAGACAAGTTCACGTCTAGATTAAATTTTACAAATTGCAGCTTTCGAAACGACTCTTCCTTTGAAAGCCTCACGTTCCGATCCAAAGACTGCGTTTCTAGTTTGCAACTGATAAGCATCTAAATGAGCCAAGATGATACTCTATAATTTCGATTAATTTTATTTTATTCTCACACTTTGATCTCGGCGGGTTTCTTGATTGCTATCGATTCGATCTTGATAGACATTTTTCTTGCTATAGAGAATTAAATTAGTTTTATTATCATATTAGATATCGTACTCTAAAGCGCTTCCTTGCTCAACGAACGTCGACAGAGAACCCTCCCGTGATTCCCTTTTCTGGCATTGCGTCTGGTGCCGCGTTTACGAAAAGTCGGTCACCACGTGCGCACACCGGAAGAGGGAGAAAAAAAAAGAGAATAACCCGCGATACGTACGAGGATACATTAAGAAGCTCGGGAGGGTACTTTAGAGCCTTACGTTTGGCCTCGAGTTTCATCACCCGGTGTAGGGCATCGATCGCACGAACGTTCGCTGGCAGCTCGAGAAAGAGAAAGAGAACGAGAGGGAAAGAGGGGTCGAAGGGCGGGGGCGGTGGTTCGGCGCCGGGGTGTCGTCCGGGTAGAGTGGGGCAAGTGCACTCTGGCACACTGCAAGCGGATCCTATATGCAATTGGCTGGAAAGTGCATCGCTGGAGGGGATGCTGGAAGAGAGGCAGCGAGGAGGAGGAGAGAAAGAGAGGAGAGCGGAGGACAGGACAGCGAGACAGAGAGAAGAAAGGGTCACGCGGGAGGGGAGGGTGGGTGCACATACGAAGTAGACATATAGGTCAATGTCGGGACACTCCTGGTGCACTGTTTAGCACGAGTCACCTACTGACCTACTTGCCTCCTCCTTTTGCGTACCCTGACCAGCGTACGTAGCATCCCGGCTTCCCGGTCGCGGCGTCGCATCCGCGTTGCACTCCCCGGGTATCGCAACCCGCCCACTCCGGCTACGGATAAACCTGGGTCTCGACGAAGAAATGCATTTGTTTGCGTTCGTGCAGACCTCGTGATTTCAGCGGCACGCGCGCTAAAAACGATGACCTGCGCCGATAGCGCGGCCGCTACGCGATATCGGTATTCGGGCGACGAAGAAATTATGGTCGGCATTTGTGTCATCGTAGACGATTAATTGTGGTCCGCGGTATACACGAATATGATGTATGATTAATATCGCAATCAGTATTCTCTTGTAATATGAACTCTCCAATTTATATATGTTTCCCTGTCGCGTATTACGAATCCTTTATCGCGGTTTTCATCGAAATGTATTTGCTAAGACAAGGCGACGCCCAGACAAGGCGAATACTATACGTTAATAAAAAACTGCGCCGGAATTGCGAGACATTGCAAATCCGTTGCTTTGTAATTCACTCACAGTAACCTTCGCGTTCTATTTATGGCGCTGTCTTTCGAGATGCAACGCGCTTGCATTGGGCGCACGCAGGTGCATTTCGTCATCCGGACGTTTCCGGAGCGGAAAAATTTCAGCGACGTGGGATGCATAAAGAAAGAGCCGCTCCGCAAATCCTGATCGAACGGGCGGTGTGACCTATATTCTCTCATGCTTCTATCCAACAGGTCCTCTTCGGCATCATTGGCCCAATTCACCTTCTCTCTTCTCTTCCCTTGTTTCTCTCTCACTGTGATTTACATCTCGTTTCCGCAAAATGTTCTTGTCGCTAAACATTGACATATATATTAACACATTTTCCTTGCAGTCGGATGATCCGATAGTAACAATAGTAATATTAATAAAAGAAATGTTTTTCACTCTTTTGAAGAAAATTTAAAAAATTAGAAAAACTAGATGACCGTGAATTGAGCAACTCGTGTAGAATATTTGAAAATTAAAAACAAATGTCGATTACAATACGATACAAATTGTTTATGCAAATCGTTTCGCGAAAGACGATTGAAATCTAATTTCGAAAACGTCCAGCAAATCGCGAATGGCGATAAGCATTTCAAGACGAGGTTGCGTCGTAACGAAAATAGATCGGAAACGAAAGATCGTACGTAGAGTGTCCCAGAATCACCGCAAATCCTTCGTTCAATCAAGAACGATATTGGTTCGTTTCTCGGGGAACTTGATAACTTCTCATTGTGACAAAATACACCTGATAATTCGGCCTGATAATTTCTCACTGTGCTGTAAACTCGTCCCTAACAGTGTTTACGAGACGATCAATGCGCGATCTCAGGTGCGGCGGCCTCGCTACCGGACACGATTGTCGGTTTAATCGAGTACGCGCCATGTAAATGCTCGCTTTACTTATCGCCCCGAGGCATCGCGCGTTTCACGCTTACCCGCTAATTGGGGGAGTGCCCGGGGCGAATCGAAGGTAAAACCAATCGCTCCGACGTAATAATAGCGGCCCGTTGCTTAGCAGTAAAACACCGTGTATATTTAGCAGACGACGAACTTTACGGCGAGCTTCTCGACGAAAAGATCGGTCATCCCTCTCGTTTACGCCAGCCGCGATTTTACGTGATGGAGCTTCATTTACGCTGATCACGCGGCGGGAATGTCAAGGTCGATCCGCCAGTCGTGCGATGCAGTTTTCAGCTGAAATGCAACTTCTGGCGTGACTCGAGGGCAGAGGGGTAAGGGAGACAGCTTTTTCATCCGCGAGAGAGAGAGNGAGAGAGAGAGAGAGAGAGAGAGAGAGAGAGAGAGAGAGAGAGAGAGAGAGAGAGAGAGAGAGAGAGAGAGAGACGAAAAGGAAATCGCGCGCGTGCCCGAAATAGGGTCAAGTGCAGATAAGCGTGACGCAAGGAGCAGGGCAAGGACCATCGGATTTGTCGAGGACAGTTTTATGCCACTGTTGGAAAATAACTCGATTATAAGATGCATTTTAGAAATAAGTTTTTAATTCATTTTTTAAAATATTTTTTAGCTTTACGTTACATTCATGTCGAGCGTAAAGCTAAGGAATTAAGCTGAATTAATTATATAAAAATAAGTACGCTGAAATATCTTTACATCGAACCTTTTAAGATTCCTTCTAGATTTCTCTGGTTTCGCATATACCGTACTATGCAATTATAATAGCGATACGTGTACTTTAAATTATGCTCGTAAACGACTACGTTGCAGCACGCTTTTACTTATCGCAGAATTCGTTACTAACATTTGTTTTCTTTGGTTTTATTGCAGGTGAGTACCACACGATATCTGTATCGGTTATCATGCACCAGTCTTACGTCGCCCGTTCGTGTTATACTCTTTCGTCACGTAAGTAGCTGCTTTTAAGGTGATTTACATGCTTTCGTAATCCCTCTAGGACTTCATAATCGTACCATCTCCAGCAACGTGCAACGATTAAGCCTGGTCTTAATAAAGTTTTACTGTGCTTCGCGAAAAAAAAAACGCGCGCAATCCGCTGGTTTATAAGCTTCTCTTATCAAGGTATTTTACAGCACCTACTTTCGCTATACGTAAATCCATATCTTCGTTCTAATTTTCGCGCAAGAAAACTTTAGGGTTGTATTTTTAAATTTGGAGAAAGGGAGGAAAAGATAATCGAGTTTGGCGATTTTTATCACGTCGTTGCACGTTTCGGAACGATAGATTACTTCCGCCGGGAGAACGGGGATGCCGAGAGGTATAAATTTTTTTCTCGAGCTCGTGCATACGCATTCCCCCCCCCCCCCCGCTCCGAGTGCCACCGTCCTTAACTCGGCCAAGGTTCACTTCGTGGCCCGTCGGGAAAATTCCAGGAGATATGACGAGAAGGAGAAAGCGCGCGTTGTCTTTCTCGTCCATTCGGAAAACGCGCGATATCCAATACGGATACGCTTTATTGAACGGCTGTTAAGAAAAATGGTTTCGAGAGTCCACATAAAGCATCTCGGAGCGCAAGATTCCAACAAGCGCTATCGAATCTTAATTATTGCCATTGTTGTCCACGAAGGATTTTCCCAGGCTAAATTGATTTTGCATTAGAATACCATTACATCGATTAAAAAAAAGTATCGTTCTCTTTGTACGATTCGATTACCTTGAACCGCTGTGTAATAAAACCAGACGCCTACGACGTCAGCAATTACGCATTTTTCTCCGGCTATCGCTCCCAAAAAAGAAAGGTTTAAACAAGCAAAGTGACGGCCTTTATCGCAGTCTCATTACACTGCCGTTTGCATTTCGATTAAACCTCGTACAACATTATAACATCGTAACAACACACGCAAGCTACACAAAAAACGCACGTGCTCGTACAGATAACCGCCTCACTATTTTTAGCCTAAAAATTGCAAAGTGCGTCTTGCGATAATGAATAACACTCTCCGTATGCGACACGCAGCCATATGTTTGCGTAATTAAATGCGGGTCACCCGCCTGAATGGCAATGAGATCGATATTTCCAATGGCCTTCCAACACGTCAATTTTACCAAATTTATCCTGTCACGCAGATCATGCATGCGTAATTTATATTTTCCATGCGTAATTTATATTTCATTATTTAGAGTGTATTCGCAAAAGCTATGAGATGCAAAAGAATCAACGAACAAGGACGCGCCCGCCTTTTCGAGATGTCACACAGTTTTCAGTCAAGTTTAACCCGATCGCAATGACCGTAAATCGATTACAATAGTTAGCTGTTACTTAAAAAAAAAAAAAAAAAGAATGGACGCACGCTGAGGTGGTCCACGTGCGCGATATTATTTCTCATCGCAGCCACGTAAAAGAGGCGCCCCGGCGCGAAATAAACACGTTCCGGATCAGCCGAGAGGAGCGCGATTCGGGTGAACGTACTATTTATACATCACCTATAAAGACGACGCCGTTTCGTCCGCGGCCACAGTTGAGGAATCTCAGGATCCTCAACAGAATCCGCCGTCGCAATGCAGTGGTCACGTACGATGTCCTTGACTGCTCTTTCCTCCTTCTCTCCCTCTCTCGCTCTCTCTCTTTCTCTTCCTCTTCCTCTTTCTCTCTCTCGTCCGCACGCTATCGTTATCTCTCTTCTCGCTCGTCTCTCTCGTCCCTCGTATCCGCCTCTCCTTTCCACACCTACACCCGATTGATCATCCGTCTTGTCGCTTCTCGTGGATGGGCATTATTTATAGCGTGGCAGCTACATGCGTCGTGCGGTACGTGGTCGCGTTAACGCTATCAGTGTTGTACGTGAATTCTCGAAACTGTACATACGGGATGACTGTTTCTGACGCCCGGAATCGCGCGTCTGATAAGCGTCCGCGATTCGACAACACGATCATACGCGTCTTCGTCGGGAGATTAATCGAACCGATTCCAGCCATGATCTCGAGCCGCGTTCGAGTAACGTGCGAATTCCGCCCGAATTAATGACACTCGCGTTAATATAATAATTATATATTACTCATTTTTGTAATTATGATCGCTTGTGTCGGGGCCGTCCGAGTGCCAAGGCGAGGGATTCGGGGCACCGTAGCGATCCACTGTTCCGAGCCTATTGAATATCCCTTTCGGCGTTGTTCTCGCTCTGCGAATTCCTTTCTTGTTTTCTCTCTTTTCCTCGCTCGAAGTCGCTCATTAGGATTCAGGGAACGATTAGCTCCCCCTAAAAAATCGCGAGCTTTCACAACGGGCGAACAATGACGCGGCTGATTGGCGAACCGCTTTAGAATTAGAGGCCGAATTTTGCATTGTACATGGGCGAGACCAGACGAAACAGCTGCTTCGGTCCGCGCTTACGTCTTCCGTCTCCTTCGCCCAGGCTCACCTTTTTCTCTCTCCTTCCCTCCTTCTCCTTCTTCCTTCCTTCCTTCCTTCGACGGTTCTCTCCGGTCGGCCGTCATCGTCATCATCGCCGCCGCCGCCGCCGCCGTTTTCGTCGCCCCGAGTAACGTTTCGGTAGTTTTAGGATTCCGGTTGGCCACGCTGCTTTTGTGTCGAGGCCCCAGCATACGGCGAACGGACGAGACGCGGTATACATAAATGCAGGAAGTCTAAATCTGCGGGATAAAAAGTAGAGCGATCTCCGCTCGATCTCGGCTCGAAGGTGGTTGCTCGGGGGCCCGATCCTCTCGCGAGGAACGCGCACGCTATCAGCAGCATCTGCCGCGGTTCATTACACGATATTGCGAGGCATACGCGTAACTTGTTCGCCGGGAATTACGAGTCTCGCTATATAGAATGCCGCTAAATTATAATATTCTCCCTCCGCCTGAAAATTTCAGCCAAGGAATTTAGTCGGGATCAAAACGCGAGAAAGAAAAACCCACGTCGAGATGTCCGCCAATTCTCGTTTGCTATAAAGATCTCGGTCGTGCATCCTTTCCAGAGCGAGTTTCCGGACGGCTCGAACGACGTCGAGTGCGTCGAGGCGCGAAGACTCGTTTATGCATTTTGTAGCGAGACGTGCCACTCAATATCGTATCATAATGCACAAGCTATATATATGTATATATCGGAAGAAACGTGGAATGAAACCGTCCGAGAGACTCGATGATCCAGACCGACCTGATATTTAATACCCACGTGATTCATTATGCGACGATCGGAAGAGGCACGCTGTCATTTGAATATCGATCCGAATCCCGGAGTGCATAAGGAAGGGGCTTGCGGGGCTGCAACGCGGGATGCATTCAGAGCGCGTTTTGTTGAGCGCCGGACCGTTGTCCGCCTGTGCGGAATTCCCGGATTTCGCTTTTGTTCGCGCCGGTTTCTCGGCTGATCTCGCTCTCTAGGGACCACATAGAATTGACGGCGACGCGGCGACGACAACGAAGACGAAGACGACGCCCGGCGAAAACCTGTTCCGACGAAGAATGTAAACGGAATATCGGCGAGTCCAGTTAACCTTTTCTCGTCCTACTGCTGCGCTCGCAAAAAACCGGCAGCGGCCGGCATGCATTTTCTCGCGTATGCAGTTCACGATCCGGGCATCAATCGGCCTGCGCGATGCTACCAAAAATCACGCGCGCTGCATCGAGATACATGTAGGATATAACTATTGGAGGGAATATTAAGCTTGTGGCATTTGTACGTGTGTGTATATGTATTTATTGATTTTCCACAGAGACTTACGTTTCCTCTCTATAATCATCTTAATTAATTACATTTCCTCTGCGAATGAAACTTATCTTTGACATTTACCAACTTATTTCATTTATGTTAGAAAATTAAATTAAAAAAGTTACAAATGCGGTACGTTACATACAGAAATCTATAAAACTCTGAAATTCTATAAATTAAATTTCCTGTATTTCTTAATCTCTTTAAATTAATCGCTCGTGATTTCAGTCGTAACGTAAAATTAATTTAAAACCCAAGAAAGTTGTTTATTTCGAAGAAACGAAATTGAGAACGCTGAACGTAGTAGCGGAGAACAATGCCTAAATTTAATGAAGATCAGTTTGACCTTCGCTACTTGAGCGTTAACATTTCTGCTCGCGATAACGAGTCGTGCGTAATGTCGCGTATCGCAGATAAGGTAAACCGCGCCGCGGCGCGGAGTGTGGCGACCCAGAATTTCGGTAAAAACAAGGTCGACGCACGCGGAACAACAACTGCTGCTGGTGTATACACGCCTTTAAATATAATCTCGCGCGCGACGATCTTGCCTTTATAAAGCCGTACGACTATAACGATGACGACGACGACGACAGGACCGCCGATGTTCTTCGCGAACACGTAATAAACTTTAAAGCTGGAAAGACGGCTCGCATGCACCGAAGAGTGCAGGGGCCCACAAGCGGCGAGTAGGTGGCTAACCTTGACGACCACTCGCAAGCGAGTTACACGTACACGCGCGTGCACAAATAAACGTGCCGATGGTGCGGTGGTGGTGGTGGCGGCGGCGACGGCTGAATGCCGGGGTGTGCGTTTCCTCGCGTGATGGCCGTAGTAGTAGATGTGTCGTGGTGTGGTTGGTCGGCTGGTTTGCCGGCATATGGGCCAAAGGCACACTGGCCTGCCATCGACGATGCAAAAACCGAACGGACTTCCTCAACCCTCCCAACGTGCCTTCGGAGTATCATAACATGCACTTGCCTCGTCGTATTAATACGACTGTCACGCGGATGCTTTTGCGAAGCGTAGGTCTTGAAGACCTGCGAGGAATATTGTTATCTGATTTGTTGAGAGATTATTCGCTTGGGTTGGCTTGATCTCTAGCAATAATCTAGCGGTGCAAATGTAATATTGATAATTATTATAAAATTTACAATTTACCCACGTTATTTCTGGATATTTATTTAGACGGCTCGCCGGCCCTCTCGACACTTTTGAAATTTTTTCAACGTTGAGAATTTTTTATTCATGAAATTCCCACGGTTGCGTGCTCCCTTAAGCTCGTTTCGAGTATGAGATTCTCGGAGAGCCTTCACGGGTTATCTCGATTTCCTGCATATCGCGGCGGTTCGCCGAACTATTTTTTATGCAAATAGCGTAGATAATTCGTCGTCGGCCGGCGCGCGCGCGCGCCGCTCGCGAATACAGGTTTCCGTCGGGCGCGTTGCAGCAGCTTCGGAGCTGCTTCCTCAAAAACGGGCTCTCGCCGCGAGGACAGCGGGCGTGCCTAGGATGTTGCCATGGCGAACCTATCGACGGCATCGAAACAGGTGCGGCGCAGGTTGCTCGCGGTCCACATCTGCGAGCGCTTCTCCCCGAAAGAGCGCGAAAATATTCTAACGTAGGCACCGAAGTTGTCCAAGTTGCTGCGAGCGAAGCCGTGACTCCTTATCAATGTTTGCCGAGCTTTCGTAAACAGCCGGACATATCGGAATTGTAAAAGAAAACGGCGGGATTACGTAAACACGAGCTCATACCGGGCATACACGTTTTCTCTAGTCATTGTTAGGAAACCAGTCGCTTTGTGAAGAATGTAAAATTGTTGCTACCAAGTTCGGAGGATTTTAAAGAAACATGAATAATCAGACGGAGATTGCGGGATTTGCATGTTAAAGGATATTTGCTCTTGTGTAAGCGCAAGAGAATGTTCGAGAACAAGTGCGCGTTGCTTCTTTTTTTCTCCCAGGAATTATTTATGTTCAGTCTGGATGGATGCCTGGTATGAATGGCCGTATCTCCGAGGCAGGCGCGTTTACACGTTATAGAGAAGAAATGGTTATTTATAACATTTTCCTTTACATGGTACGTGGGAGTACGTGAGAAAGAAATGTGGGAAGAGGGGAGAGTTACGCATTCGACCACGGTTTATTTCTGTAGCGAAAATTAGCCCGAATTAGACGGAACGGCACATTTATCCAGGAATTATTCCGAGTAAAATACGCAATACCGACGTCGAGCCCGCATCCCGCTACCGAATAATCCGCTAATGGAACAACGTGGTTTCGCAACTCGGCCGGCGCGATGATCTTGAAAACCTTTTTTTTTTTTCTTTTTTCGTCCGCGACCGTAATCCACGGCGTCACGTCCCGTGCGCACAAATGGTACCCGTATGCATACGCACGCACGCATTCATCGCTAATAGCGAGTTGTTTCTCGCGTATCTAAATATTGCACGCGGCCGGATTGAGCGCGCCGACGAAATTAAAGTTCGCCAGCGAATACCGGGCCCCCGATATTCGGCCGATTAAGGCGGTACCCCCCGAGAAGAGTCCATCGCGCTCGCGATGCCTCACCCGCATCGACCCGAATCTCATTACGCGAATCTCTCCTCGGCTATTTTCATCGATCGCCCGACTATTCGCAACGACGTCTAAAATTACGCCGCATCCGCCCCGAACTTCTTGCTCCGCGGACTCGCCGGACTTACGTCCCCGATAAAAGCGAGTAGAGTCCCCTCCCCCCTCTTCCCCCCGATGTTGCGCGTTCGCCAAAAATTATTTCGCGATCGCCGCCGCACGCCGCCGATGCTCTAATCGCACGTTCACGTTCACCAGGCCGTCTACCGCCGCCCGAGGGAGCGTGGGAGAGGGCGGCGGGGCGCGGAAGAGGGCGAAAAAACATCTCTCTGACTCCGATCGAACGTTCCCTTACACGCACGCGTGTGCCCCCCTCGTACACAAGTACGCGCGTACACACGCTTGCGCGTTCGCCCGCGATCTCTCCCGCCTTCCACCCCCCTTCGCGGGTTCCCTATTACCCGCACGCTCGCTCCGACGGCGCAAATTTCGGTCACACCTGGTAGAATCCCCATGCAGAAGAGAAGGAGGGCCTCGGTGGCTCGCGCACGCTCGACATTGCACAGCGCGCCGTGCAAGGCTCCCGTCCGTCTGCCTCCCCCCACCCCGGTTGCCTACCCCTGTTTCCCACCACCTTCTCTCTCTCTCGAGTTGCTTCCTCCACTCCGGACCCCCGACCGAGCGGCTCGGTGTGGGACGGGCAGCGCGCGAGCCGAGAGAGGGGAAGCGGTCGACTCTCCCGTTTCGGCCGTGCACTAGAACTTGACTCCTAAGCTTCGCAGTGGCGGCACAAGCTCTATCGGCGGCTTCTTTCCGCTCGCTTCGTCCGTCCCTCTCTCTTACTCGCGTCGTCTGGTAATCTCTCTCTTTCTTTCGCTATCCCTTTCTCTCTGTCTTTCCATCGAGTTCCTTCATCCCTTTCCATCCACCGACACGCGAGACTCACTTGGCGAGGTTGTGTTTCCATCATCGTCGACGCCGCCGTCGTAGACGTCGACGTCGACGTCGTCGTCGTTGCGGTGCACGTTTTCATCGATTCGCGACGGCCGGCGAACGAATGACTTGGCTCGTAAATCCGTCGCGGATTCTCGGTAGTAAGAGAAAGAGAGGGAGGGAGAACTTCGGTTGGAGTCTCGCTGGATTCCGTCGCGGCGGCTGTGACTTTTTACTTTTTCTTTTTTTTTTGTTTCATCGCGTACGTCAGCTGGGACGTCTGTGCACGAGTCATGTTCAATAAGTCATTAAGCCCGTCTGTCGTCTGCGATAATAACCACCGTGCGTCCTGCGTCTAATGAGTCGCGTGCATATCCGCGGCAGTGAAAGGGACCCCGATAGGTTCCGTCTTTCGATGCGCTCAAAATTGCCTTGCGGTTGCCAAGAAGAATGGGATATCCGCCTCTCTTACAGGAATTACTCCTCCTCGCGTGACTCTTCGTACGGAGCCGCGTCGTGAGATCTATGTGTGCGCGCATCTTCAAAAAAAATTTGACCTCCAAGTATTCCATTATCGAAAATTTTAATTTCCCTTAAACCGCTCGCGAACGAAAGTCTTCTCTTGGCTCTCCTCCCGTATCATCCCCCGGCCGAATTTCGTTTCAATCGCGATCGCATCCACGGCTGCATAATCACGCATCGCTTCCGCGATATCGACAACCGCGATGCTCTCGCATTATAATTATCGATAAAGAATCCCGCAGCTGCCGAGACCGTCCGAGAGAAACGATCAACCGATCGACCGATTCGTTCGCGTTCTCTCTCGTCCTCTCTCGTAGCGCGCAACAAAAGTGCAAGTGGAAGAAGCGGAGCGTTAGCCGCCGGGCGGGACTTTGTTGCACTCCTTCTCCCCTGACCCCTCTCTTCGCTCCCCCTCCTCGTGCGCTCACTCGTTCGCCGACTCCTCCTCGCGTCCTCACGCCGCCGTCTCACCCCTCTACTCTCCTGACCACTCTCCGCCCGTCCCAGTCCCCCTCCCCTCTCGTCCCGAGACACGTTCACATGCAACGAGAGCCAGACCGGCCGGCTGGCACTCAGTCGCCTTTAGCGCCGTGCATCTCCGAGTCAGTCAGTCAGTCAGTCAGTCATTGAGTCAGTCAGTCGGTGAATCGGGTCGCTCGGGTACGCGCGAAAGGTATCACCGTTCTCTCTTTCTCTCTTTCTCTCCATATGTAACTACACTTTACTCTCACCTCAGTCTTTCTCTCTTTCTCTCTCCCTCTTTCCTCTCGTTCCTACCTTTCTCCTCGTTTACTCCGTTCCTTCGCTCTGCGCCTCTTTCTCTTCCCCTTTCCCTCTTTTCACTCCGGAGCCTTCGCTCCGCGCTGGTGACCGGGTCGCGCGTCCGGTGCGTCACGGATTCTCTCTCTCTCCTTCATTCTCCTCTCCGAGTGCATCGTCCAGTGCCGCCGACGTTTACTTTCCGCGTTCTCGTGCGGCGTGTTCGGTGAAGGAACGCGCAACGACCGTTCGGCGCGGGATCGACGATCGGTTTCGCGTGAGGGAATTCGCGTCGAAGCCTCAGGTGTCTCTGGCACGAGATTGCGGGGAAAAGTGGCGGCGTGTTTGTGTGTGTATATGTGTATAATACGTTTATGGGAAAAGCGCATTGGTGTAGAAACCGCCGCTGGCGAGAGGAGCTTTCGAGAAGGGCGAGCATTTCGGCTCGCCCGCGTTCCCGAAATTCGAGAAGACCGTTTACTCTCTCTCTCTTTCTCTCGGTGCGGTAAACGCGATTTGTTGTTGCTCCGCGCGCGCGAGCGTGCCGGGCGAGGCAGGGACGAGGTGAGGCGAGGCGAGGCGAGGCGAGCGGATGTGCATGGCTCGAAACTCGCGCGGGCTCTCTGTTCCTAGCTTCTTACGCTGCCAAATCTCGCGCTGGCCACCAACTCCTCGCTCGCTCGGACGTTGCTCGTTTCGTGTTGCTTATTTTCGTCGCTGACGACACGGCGCGTATGCACGCCGCAAGGCGAAGGCTTCGTTAAGTTGGTTAACCCTTCTGTGTTACTGCACGCCAGAGAACTTCGCGGTGACACGGCAAGTAAATTCTTGATGAACTAAACTTGGCAGTGTCTTTTGCGGAATACGCATTGCTGTTCCTTGTAATTTCGTTCATGGTCAATGTGCATTTTTTTTTACATTTTTCAGAGAAACAGTGTAAATTAAGTTTTTCCATCTCTCTGTCGTTTGTTATTAATCATTATATTGCATATTATATTATTGCATATTATATTATTATTATAATTNTTATAGTTTTATAATTTTTATATTTTGTACAAGAGAACAATGTAAGTTAAGTTTTATCCATTATTATTCATTATTATAATTATATTATTACTATTACTATAATTATTATACTTTCATAAATCAAGATCCTGTAAACATCATTTTAAGAAATTATAATTTTTCCTCGCGTTAAATTTTTTTCACATTTCATGTCTTCACATTTCTCACAATATATTTTCACAGTTGCCTTTCACATTTTTGCCAAGTTTAGAATCGAGAAACGAAAAAGTCAATTAACGAAAAGATTTTTCCAAGTGATGAAAAATTTCTATGAATTCATGATTAATTATCGCGACTGACTTATTTTGAAATATTAGTAGATACTTTAGGTGTATTGAAGTTACAGTAAAGACAGAAACTTAACGAAGCCAACATAAGAAGAAACTAACGAAGCCACCGTGAATAAAAACAGTCTTACTTATTTTCATTAATTAGATTTATTCAAAGAGGATTCTTTTTTTTCGTTGCTATCGATTCTCTCGTAGATCAAATTCGACTCTTTTTCTCTCAGCTCCGCGACAAGGCTCCGAATCACGGAAAATCCGCGGCCCACCCCAGGCGTAAATTAATCCACGTTTAAAGGGTTACCGCCGACGTGTACGATTATCGGAGGCACGAGGCGTCGTCGTCGCGATCGATAGCGCGCCAAGTCGCCACAGTGTGCCAATGGGTTTCCCTGCACCACTGCACCGGCCGTCGGCGTTCTGTTTACACGCCAGTCGGCTGCAGCGGCCGGGAGAGCGAGAGAGTGCATCCCGGCCGTCCTTCGGGAGCTGTTTTCGCGACCTTCGCGAATGATCGCGCGAAAGCTGCATTTCGACGACAGCGGCGGCGGTGGTGGAGAAACGGAGACGCGGCGGCAGTGGTGGTGCTGGCGGTGGCAGCGGCGGCGGTGACCGCCCTCGACGGCGTCGCAAGAGATCGATAAACGGCGGCTTCAGCCATACGGTGGCCTTGCCTGGGTCGACGGGCCGCGCGCGAATCCGCGCGACTTAACCTGAGAGACGGTGAACCCTTTCTCC
Source organism: Tetramorium alpestre (assembly GCA_021460005.1). NCBI lineage: Eukaryota > Metazoa > Arthropoda > Insecta > Hymenoptera > Formicidae > Tetramorium > Tetramorium alpestre. The sequence continues at coordinate 754,991 of JAJVSH010000060.1, read as the reverse complement.
GCTCTTCTTCTCTCTCTTTCGTCGATCACGGCACGTCCGTCGCGGGCACGCGGAAGTAATCTCGAAATAATCCCGCGACTAAATTTAACAGCGGAACGGTCGGCCGACGGCCACGAAAATATAGGCGGCAACCTGCGGGGAACGAGAGCGCGAATGGCCACTGGCCTGTTATTTGTCTAAAGTTATTACGAGTTCCGACATGGGGATTATCACGCTTCGCGAATTTTATTGCCTGTAAAAGAAAGATTTTTTTTTAAAAAAAGAGTGCACGGCTGATACAGAATACCAGCATCGGCGCGGAATCCCCGCACCGTTGATAATCATTGCCAGCTATCGGGGCGCGTTCGCGATTTTGCCATTAGCCTCGCGTTTATATCGCCGTGCCAAGAAGAACCAGCCGTCCGCCAGAAACGCGAGTCGTCACGTCGCGCTTTTGAGCGCGCCTCGATGATTTGAACGAGTGTCGTCACGTGCTATACTTGAACCCGTGCGGAGTAACGACAGGCGCAATGACTTCTCTAGTCGCATATCGCGCCTTCGACGCACACGTGCTCCGCGAAATTTTACACTTCGACATTTTGTTCCTTGCGCATTAAATTCAACTTTGTGCCACTTATTGATGTTGTTCCCTTCGTATGTTCTCTAATGTGATGGAAAAATTATAGTCTTTTTATTTTCCAAAATAATTGAAAGCATCCACAAGATTATTATATAATGTTTTATATTACTTTAAAACGAACAAAAATTGTTTAGTGAGATATAAAATAATGAAAAATATCAAAGATTATATATTTTATATAATTTTTTTCACTTTATTTTGAAACGAATAAGAATTGGCTGAGATCTCACAATTGAAAATAAAGTCAGGTGGCATTTTCAATGAGTAAAGATATAAAAAAGGATATAGAACTTGTTTAAGAACAAATTAAGAAACAAATTAATTGGATTTAGATCATTCCAAATTTATTAAGAAATACGCGATAGATACATGCCATGTAACATCGTTATTTATCATTGCGCTTTTCGAACGACTTGGTGAATCTGTCAGACAAGTACGCACATGTGTACGTGTTTGTGTATGTATGTGTGCTGTACCTGAATAACAGCCATAGCCCGATGACTTCTCCCTACGCGCCGTCGCTTACGCGTCTTCTACGGGCGCTATACATATCGCAATTGTTGAAAATTCAATAAGCTGTCCCGCAGACAGCACGCGGGCTCGTATTGTGGAAAATCAATGCCTCGAGATGACATACAGTGTTGCATACGCGCATGAAAACCAAACCGCCGCACGAATCGTGGACGTATCGTCGTCGCCTTCTGCAAAAGCCTCGTTTTCGTGGTGTCGGTGTGTGACCCTAAATGTCACGACATTTACACGCTCGTAATAGCGTACGATATTACCATCAGCATCCGAGTATAACTTACGCTCTTGCAATTCACATTGAATCGCGACCGCCGACGCGATCACGATGGCGGTTTCGTTTTTAGAGAATAAATCTCAGCGAAAAAGTCCATTTTCTGTTATAAAATCCGACTCTAATTGATAACGGCTCGTGTTTCCCGAAAGAAAAATGTGACCGCGACAATACACCTTTCATGTCAATGTCCTTTCCATGTGTCAGGTGAAAATGGGGCATCACTTTTGCGCGACTCGTTTTTACAGAATGGTGAAGATCCATGTGTATGTGTGTGCCGCGATTTAAATTACGATCAATATAGAATTCTCTTTATTACAACTCTCTTATTTTAGCACTTTGAAAACAAATTTGTTTTAAAAGTCCAATCTAATTTTTTTTAAGAGCTACACGGTGTAGCTAATGTATTTAATGTAGAAAATTTCAGACTTATTACATATTCGTTTTAACGTAGAAAAATTTCTCAAAGGAGGAATTTAGTTATAATATGCGTTATTCCCGGTAACATAAATTCTCCCGCCGCTCGCTAAACTGGCGATTGAATCGAGCAGCCAAATCTGCATCCCATTGGCGGCGCATAAAAGAGATTGCGTCTATCGCGTGTCATGCATAAAATATACCTCTCCTCTCTATAACCACGGCATATTTTTGCCGTTGACCTGCACAGGACACCAGAATTAACGCGGACGATCGATCGTTTCGCAGGACGCTCGCTCGCCTTCTCACACGATAATAACATTATCGATCATCTCCGTCTTTTAATTACGTCAGCCCATCATGGGCTTCGAGAATATATCGCTTCTATTGATAATGCACATAATACGTCACTCTTGGCTGTGACGCGAAAAGGCGTATCGACTGTCTCTCTTTTATTGTGTTACTTGACGCTCGGGCGAAGAAATATAATCGCGGCACGCACACAAGCATGGAGAGGATTGGATTTTTCGCGTCCTCGACATTTTAACACACTTCCTGAACTCAGTACGTGAACTTTTTTACGATCGTATTCCTTACCCGATCACTTCTTCAATTACGCAAAATCGCAAAACACAAGATCTCTCCAACATTTATCTGCGAACTTGAATCTCGGGTAGTTCAGTTGAGTTGATAATAAACTTCATTGCAGCTATATAACGCACTCGAGTTACTCTGCTACTATCCAGATCCTTTACGATTCTTGGATGGAAACTAATTTTCAGCAACGTGTACGTTAAGAATTGTATATTGTAAAGCTCAATTTTATCTCGCTTAAATCACGATACGATTCGGATCGCGCGATTCTCGCCTACGAATCCGTATAGCACCCGGTACATATCGACCTGTCTTTCCGCAGCACAAGCCGGGCGCAGTCTTGGCATTAACCTTGAACTTCAACCTCGACATTAGTGATCGGTCACGAGAGTCGCGCTCGCCGTATCGCGATCCACCCACGATCGACATGGATGATCGATTCAGCCGGTATGATTGAGAACAATTGAGTGACGATAGAACGCGGAACTGACGCGAATCCGAGACGCGGCGAGGGGGATCCGGTTAAACGATTAATTAGTTAGACTGAAGACTCGGAGAGTCCAGATAATAAATTGGAAATTAGAAGCTCCGTTAAATTCAAATCATCCGTATTAAATTGATAATCCGATCCCGACGGTCTCTACATTGAAATCTCCGAGTTCAAGTTGAGTCGTACGACGATAATGAGATTATCAAACGTGTCAATTGAAACTTTCTTCGAAATGAGAGAGAGAGAGAGAGCTCTCTCGCGATTAAGGGCCAATCGCGAAGCCGACATATTACAGACTCGCTTCAACTTGGTCTTACGATATTGATCTATCTATTAACCGACTCCGATGGCATTTCTGTAGCCAATTGACATGCCCGGCAACCTTGTCGCATGACAAGTGCAACGACAACGTGGCTCTAACCACACGTACACGCACGCACGTGCCGGCCGTGTATGTGCATTTCGTGTAATTGCCTAGTGCATTACGCAAGTCGCGATCTATCGCATCTCTCTCTCTTTCTCCCTCTGTCTCCCGAAGAGTTTAACCGGCGGACGATCGCCGAGACAAGGCAATCGCATTTCCCGCGTGCATGTGTGGTCAAGGTCGCGAGTGTGTGCGTGCGAATATCGCCGCCGATCGCCGGCGCGAAGGAACGCCCGGCTGTTATTTCGAGATCGCGACGCGGCGCGAAAGAGAAACTGCATAAAGGCCGGTGATAAATATTTTTAGAGACTCTCGTTGTGAAGAAGCGGCGCGTTTTTAGCCGTCCGGTGAACGGCGAGCGACCATCCGACGCTCCTTTTTATTTTCTTTATGATCCTGTAACGCGACCTCGATAACGTCACTTGATTATTTAATATCGAGTTTCTCGCCTCGTACACACATCGCGTAATTCCATGTTAATTATTCCCGGGGGCCGTTTCGCTCCGCGCGGTCAGATTTTCACGGTCAGATAACGATCCAGCGCATATTTTAGAGATACCGTTCGCCCACGAACATGCGCGACGGTGCGTCGCGTAAACGTTGTCGAGACCCCACGGCTTTCACGTAGCGCGCATTCATCTCCGTCCCCTTTTTTTGTCCTCTCGTTTTTTCTCGTCTTTTTGTATGTGCGAGAGAAAAGCGAAATAAATTATCGAAAAAAGCGAGATTTACGTCAAGTCCCAATTCGATATTGTGCTTTCTCTCTCTTTTTCTCTCTCTCTCTCTCTCTCTCTCTCTCTCTCTCTCGCGTAGAAACGAAAGCGACAGTCGGGCGCTTCTACGGAGTCACCGACACGCCGCGCGCTTTTTGTGGGCCTCTTGGACGGACGCTTTTTCCTCGCGACCGAAGGCCGGCCAGCGGCGGGCACGAGTCAGCACATTCGTCTTCGCGCTACGCCGCGAGATATCCAGCGGGAGGAGACCCTCCCTCGGGAGGGACTGCCGCCCGTGTACCTCGCCACCCGCGAATACTCCGACCGGCGGTTTCACGACCGGCGGCGACCTTGCGAGGGCAAGAGTCCTCCCTCTCTCACTCTTTTCTTTCTTCTTTATCTGTCCTTCTTTAGCCGGAGGGAAGCTTTCTCTTCGGGTTCTTCTTAAACGTGTAAAAAGCGTAAAATACGGTTGTCTGCGCCGACGGGTCTTCGGTCTCGACGTATAACTGTGCGGCGTTCACCGGCGCGCTTCACTCGCTCACCTCGCGCAGCGTCGAATAATCAGACATTCGAGTTACACGGCGGAGAGTTGTCGCGTCACTCGGAGCAAGTTTTAATCGACTCTGAAATACCCCGATGTAATATTCAGACGTTTCCGAGCGATCGAACGGCTGTGCACCGAGTCGTCCAATACAATCCGGTTCAATAGATCACGAGTTAACGCGCGGCACGTCTCTCTCTCGGTTCTCGTGTCCGATCCGTTCTCCGGTGACGGGATAATTTGACGAACGACAGAGAAAGGACGGCTCTCAGTCGAGAGAAGCGAGACGCGCGAGACGGCCACGCTCGGCTGTTTTGCAATCCGGGCCACGATAAAAATTAAAGCGCTGCTTAAACCCGTGACTAATTGCACGCGTCACGCCTGGCACACTTAAAGCGATTTTTCTCGAATCCTCGTTTCGTCGTATTCCGAAGAAGCGTACCGAAATTACGTCGATCGTCGAAACGATCTAATCTCGTTTATCTCTTATAAAAAATCTTATTAAAAGAAACCTTCTAAAGTATTTGTTGCAAAATTCGATAGCAGGAAAACTAGCTGGGTTTACGGAAAATGTTATTTGTTGCAATTTTAAGTTCCACAGTTGGATCTCGCTACGATTAATCATACAGGTAACTACGCGGTAATGATGGTCCAACTGTTTGATCGATGATAAAATTGAATAGATAACGTCGCGCATTCGAAATCGGGATTATGAATAAGTCAGCCGATATAAAGAATTGCTATATACTCTGCCGTAATATCGTGCACATTTATCGCGGTAAAAAATAACTCGCTATGCGAGTATTATATTAATAATAATAAGCTTTCGTAAATGCGCTATAAAATGTTTTCAGCGTAAATGTTTCTCCAGATTGATAGCTTTGTTAAAATGTAATATTCTTCCTTCTGGCTGATACGGTTTTTGCTCTCTGTCCATTTTGTTTGTTGTTTATCGTAAACGATTGCATGCTTTTCACATAATTTATAGATCCGTCATGGTGGCGTAAAAAGTATACATACATTTTAATAATACAGTCTTAATTTATGGATTGAAAAAATGTGGGAAAGCAAGTTTGGTTCGGAACCGTAATTAAGAATATGATTTAATGCGTTGTTACCTCAAGCCCTTCACTAGAAGGGAAACATGAGCTACTTGTCGAGTGAATGCCGTGAGATTCAAGGTCGCTGTACGATTCGGTGAAGGATTTTTCGTTTGGTTCACGTCCGTCGTTATCCCTTCCTGCTCCTGAAAACCACTCTTCTCTTTCTGCTGTAGAATAGTTAAGCAACCGGTCGCGCGGTCGATCACGAACGAACCAAAGAAGTGCAGTGAGCAACCATACCAAATCGATACCAAAAGAAGGAGTTTAACTCGAGCGAGGGAGGGAAGGACAAGGTGGAAGGCAGGACTTCTTTCGCGAGATGACGCGGTGCGGACGGGGCGAGGGTACCGTCTGAAAAGAAACGAGAGGGTCGAACCGCGGGGTGGTGGTGTGCCACGGGGGGGTGGTGGTGTGCGTGTGTGTGAAAAGGTCGGCAAAATAAATCGGTCCACGGTGACGAGTGAAAGTAGATCGGGCAGGCAGACGGGCAAGATGATGAAGAAGGAGAAGCCGATGATGTTGGTGTCGGACATCATCCAGGGGGCTGCTCAGGCCCAGCACTGGGCACGTGGCAACTGTACGTATACACGTCAACATCCTACCTATGTAGTCGATCCTATGTAATGCGCGGCGAAGATCGATCGCCGTGCATTAAGCTTTGCGGATCGCGGCAGACGATACTGCGATCTAGGTGAAACGTGTCGTTAAATTACTATCATTATTTGAAGACACGTTTGTGAATTATTTATGCGTGGCCATTATAGCCTTGAAGAGAGAATCACTTAAGATTATATATTTAATAGCGTCTTAAAGAGCGTATAATAAGATTCTATAATGAAATTACACAGTACTTGTTATGTATTCTAGTTATATGAGCGATCGTTAGATCTCTATTTTTAATTAAGATTAGCAAATAAGTCGTGCGGGATGAAATTGGGACAGGAGAGTCAAGGCACGGATTTTGCGCGTAAATTTTACGGGTTTTAGGCAAGGGAAAACTTTGTTACAAACACTTGGAATCAATTAGCGAATTCCATGTATAATTACAACGTGTGATACAAGTACATTTTTGCACGATGCATTCATTAAAAGTAATTTAATATTGATGAGATCACCGACAATGAGAGATCACTGACGTTGGTGATTCAGCTATATATTTTTCTCGCTAATACGTGATTTAAATTGATAAAAATTCCGCGTTTCATTAGCAGTTTGTAGATTGCGAATGCGATTGACCTCGCGCGCGATTGTTACCTCGCTAGAAGGAAAATCGTATCCCCACGACGAAGAAAGCGGGGTAATGTTATTTCAACTACGATTCTACATAACGAACTTTATAATAGGATCATTAAATGCAGTGAAGCGAACCAAAATGAGATGTGATTTTCGCGGGTCATCGTGGCTGCGCTAATTAACGCTTTACGATCTCCAGGCGCTGAATTGTAACTTAAAGGTGTCTAAACGAGATTGACTATCCTACGAATAATAATTAGCATGCCGGTGCTAGACTGACGATTAGCACGAGCCCAAGGTTCGGTTTTACTCCATCACAACCGACAGCCCACACTCGTCGTTGAAACGTTATTTTTCTCCACGATGATCGTGAAACTCAACCGATATTCGCGCAAACAATGAATTCTATGTAGCTCCTCATTGTGTGTGCAAGTCGTAAAAATGCTTTCACGCAAAGAAATGAAATGTCTGCCTCTTTTTAAAGCTTATCAAACGATGGCTCAAACGATTAGAAGTCGAAATGTTTATTAAAGTTTAAGACTCGCGACGCGATGTGCGTATTGAGAGAACGGAGATTTCGGATTGCATTTCTATCGACTCGAGAGCGTTATTACGTACACAATACAGCCGCTCTTGAATCGTATCCGTTGCGGCGCGCTCGAGCGAAGTGAGTCACCCGGTTCGTGCGATAGCCTACCGTCCTACACCGAAGCGACCGATACGCGCTGCACGGTCGACGCATATACATCGTATGTAGATGCTAAATGTACGGGGTGAAGGTCGGCTATTGAGACGTGAATGGCGCAATTTGCGGCTGCGGCGGCGGTGGCGGCGGCGGTAGCGAGCCGCGCGCTCGTTATCAGTCACCGCTTCTAAAAGCGGCCTTAGAGCGGGCTTTAAAGCGCGAACGAGCGAGCGGAGAAGGTCACGCGAATGCGCTCCGTTATCAGCGCCCACGGACGCGATTTATGAGCGCGTTTTCGAGCCTTATCGCATGTGTGTCCCTATTGCCGCGCAGCACGCGCGCGCCTCCTCGTTTCTCTGCGATCGGTGCGGCGCGACGCGGCGTGTTCCGCCGCCGGAATCGTTCGGCACGAACCCCGAGGAACTTTCCGCACGAAACGTAAACATCGCCCGGTGGGACCGGTACGGAGATCGATGCCCCAGGAAAAATTGATACCGTCAGAGAACTGACCAAGTCAACGTCACGCGGCGACCAAGTCTCGTTGCACTCATTACTGTGCTCTCTGATAACATTTTTTTTCTTTCTGTCTCTTTCTCTCTTTTTCCATCCGGACAATCTGCTTCAAAAGTAGACCAAGATTACTGCGAGAATTTTGCGAAAGCATTGTTACACTGAAAAAAAATTTGGTTAAAAATGGACGAATTAGAAAAATCTTGTAGGATTGATTAAATATTTTGGTTATTATAATAGAAATTCTGATTATTACAAGTTATAAAGTTATTGAGTTTAAAGTTTATTATAATAACCAGATTATAATAACAAAATTTTTTAATTGATTTTTTATATTGAAATATCTCAACGGATGAATCAGAAAAATCTTGTAGAATTAATCAAATGTTCTTACAACTTGGTTATTATAATAGAAATAGAAATTCTGGTTATTATAAATTATAAAACATTGAGTTCTATTATAATAACAATCCTACAAGATTTTCCGATTCGTCTTTTTTTAACCAGAATTTTTCTTCAGTGTACTATCGCCTCAGGCTCCTGCTATTACATTATTCATTCATTATTATTTGATTACTTTCCTCCATTCCTTTCCTCCGTCGATGATTCGGTTGGATAAATCAGTCGCAGAATTAGACAATTTTATCCCCAGGCGACAAAATTCATGGTCACGGACCTGATCGCGATCGATCGTGCTGGTCTTAGACGAGAGCTCGTCTGTTTACCGAATGGTGCGAAATTACTCTACAAGGCTACGTCGTCGGTTTTATCGGATAAGATGCGGCGCGCGCGCGCGCGCGCGCTGTTTCTTATCGTCCACGATGCATCAGGTAATACCTCGCGCAAAGATAAAAAGAAAACACGATAATACGTAGAATGGGGAGATATCGCGTGCATTATCGGTCGGTCAATGCGCGCCGTACACGTCGCTCTCTCTCTCTCTCTCTCTCTGTCTCTCTCCGACGTATCGCGTCGAAACGTCAAGCGATCAATCATCATCGTATGCACGTCGCCGCGTTAGATTACGAACATGACGCGTCATCCGTGCCGAAGTTACGCTTCATTTCTCGCGGGTCGACTCGTTTCTCTTCAAATCGCCTGGAAAAGCTTGGGGACGTCGCGCATTCCTCCGCGATCGTCTAACACGATGCAAATTGTCCTCGTTTCGTTCCCCCGATGATGGGCGTTAACATTTCTAATGACGTTTGCCTCACCTTGATGGCGTTCGAATTAGCCATCGATCTGTCGCGAATTGCACCGTTTAGGACGAGGAGCTAATTACATCTCTTCGCGAGCGGGTATAATTACATGACGAGCGTTTACTATTTATCGGCGACGTAACCGTGGCCGCGCGCCGCCTACGAGTGACATAGTTCCAATATGGTCGTTCGGTGGAGAGACGATTGCATCGCGGGTATCCTGGATGATTTCAGTGACGGGACATCGCCCTAGAATCGACGCGAGGGTCGGCCGCGGCTTCGTGATTGTTCTTTGTACGACCGATACGCGTTATCGCGAACGCATTTATCATATCGCTCCATTCCATATTCCGGAGATAATCGGCGGGCATTGTTCGCAAAAATAACCGGTATCGCCGGCCTAAAAATAAAAATATGTCACGATTTCTCAGTTGGCGATTTGCATACACGCTCGTGAGAGTCTCGCGATATAAATTTGATTCATAATTTAATATTTAGATAACGGCGCGCAGTTCCGTTTTCGCGCGATACTCGTTACGCGGCGTACATTAATTAGCGTGTACGTTAACGTCTATGTACGACGAATATTATATCACGTTAATGAATATCTGCTCGATAAAAATATCACGCATCACGGTCGTCGCCGATAACGTGCTATTTATTATAAGATCGTACATATTTTGCATTTAAAAATGTAAGTGGCTAATTATACAGGATGCCCCGTGAATCTTGTACATTATAAGTAGTTTATGTAAATACAAGTTTTTGTCTGTCTTTTTAACGTCTTTCCTACAGTGCTGAAGTCACAGGGAGTTTTGTGCAGTTTTACACGTCGCGATATCTCTCGGCGATGTGCTCCGAATTTCCACATAAATCTATCGCTTAATCTCGCGCTCGAGAAGTGCATGTGAATCCGGGCAACGGCTTGCGCAATGCTTGCAGCCAGATGATACATATAGATAAGAGCGATTCATAGGGAATTGCTCTCGCTTCTCCATCTCTCTTCCTTTCTCTCTCTCTCTCTCTCTTCGTCTCTCTGTAAATCCTGCGGCTGCGTTTGTTTAGCCTAGACCGTCGTCGTCGCCGTCGCCTGTCGTCGTCGCTTCTACATTATCGCACAGCGTGGCTTACGTACGCGCGACTGTGTCACACGCACACGCATACGGGATGCGTGTGCGCCACGCGATAAGCTCCCCGAGCGTAAGCATCACGCGAGGCTCCGCACGCAGAGGCCTCGGTTGCTCTAGTGCAGCTAATGTACACGGGTACGATGCAACCTTGGCACCGATGGGAACGAGCCGTGAAGAGCAGGTCCTGCTATCGCGTATCGTGTGTACACGTATACGCGCGCGCATCGCGCACACCGCCTCTATTGAATCAGACTCACCCGTGCGTGTGTGTGTGTGTGTGGGTGCGGACGTTATTTCTCTCTCTCTTTTTTTTTACGACGCGCCGCGTGTTTGCAGACGCTTCATTCGGACGGGAAGGAGGTCCCCATTTGGGTGATCTCCGACCTTAATCTTTTTACCATGATCTGAAACGCAAATATGATATATACAGTATGATATATACGTTCTTCGATCGAACGCGGAACTGGAATAAGAGCCGGAGGCACGTCTTCAGAATTTTCCTCCACGAGAGAACGGCGAGCGCGACGTAAGCGCGAGTCCGCTAGTTATTCATTTTTGCGCGTTGCGCAAAAGGCGTTAAATTCTAAAGTTGTTTTTTTTTCTCTCGCTCTCCGTGTAAAACGTCGCGTGACGATTGCGATCGACGGAAGTCCCTCGTCGCTCCGCGCGCGAGCACGAAACGACAACGTCGTGCAGAAGGAAGCGATCGTTTATTATAGTCACGTTGGCAGGTTTCTCGCGGTGGCTACTGACCGAATAGATGTTTCTGTCACGTATACAGCGACGCATACTCGTGCGTTTAATATTCCACTGGTAGCCGGCATTATATACGCGCGTGTATTTAATTAATGGGGGAGGAGAATATTTTACGATGTATTATTAATATTATCATACTCGGCGCGAACTTGCCCGGTCATTCTGACGGACGGTGGAGGAGTAATCTTTTTTTTTCCTTCACGTAAAATTAGTACTGTCACTCTCAATGTCGCCCGGCGACGTAGACTCGTGTATCGAAGGCGCTCTAAATTTCGAAATTCCATGCCATTCGGAATACTGGGGCACAGTGAGGGAGACAGGCGTCGAAATAGCATCCGCGACGAATAGTAAGCGAAAATAGAGGTGCATCGGATATGCTCGTCCCGTATGCCCCCGTACAATAAGTTTTTGCACGTTGCGTGGCGGTGCAGAACGTGAGCCGAACGCGGCCGAAAAGGCACGCCCTACGCGCGACGACAGAGGCGTGCGCGCACACGTCAGCTTCATTAGAATGCGTGCGTTTTTCCTGCTCACGAGATTACTCTCGTTCGATCTTAGTCACGGTTCGAGCGATCCTCACTTCCTCCGTGCGAAACGCGCGAAGTCGCATTCTCGCAGCTTGCACGCGCGGAATGTGTCACCGTCATCGTTACGCCGAGCGAAACGATGAATAAAGATTAAATCTGGAACGGGGAGAAAAAAAAAGAATGTCGTAAACGCGAATTACACGTGAGTTCAATTACTCCGAGCGTAACTGGCAACAAATAAGTAATGCTAGATTTCCGGTCTGTTTGCAAAATTCACACGCCCTTTTCTTCTTTTCTATAGTACACTGTTAAACTGGTAGTGTCAAATTATACTCAACTTGAATCATTTTTAACTATTCTATAGGTCGCCACTACTCCTACTCAATATTTCATTAATTTTGACTAAAATAAAGATAAAAATTTTAACCAACACTGAAGTTAAATAAATTAACATATTGAGTAAGGTTTACTCAATATATCATTAATATTATCTCATTGTTTTAGTCAAATTAACCGAATATTGAGTAGGAGTCAATGGCAATTCATAGGCGTTTACAGTGTATCTTCCTTCATTTTTCAGCTTCTTAGAAAAGATGGAAATTATCGTTTATTTTTTCCTTTTAATTTCAAATAATTTATTTCACGAAGCAAGTAATATTTTCTTTTTAACGTAAGAAAATAACGATCCAGGTGCCTTTTATTTCTCTTTCATTGCCGTGTTTCGCTTGCGGTCGCATATGGTGCCGCTTGAAAGCGATCTTCCGAGTTGGGAACTTTCAACAAACCCGCTGACCGACAGCCGGAAGGGAGGAAAAATAGCGAAAACGCGAAATCGATAGAGGAACAAACGTTGATTGCACTGTCAGGCGCGTGTCGGGCACGTTGCAGCTGCAAACAAAACGTTGCCGCTGCCGTTTGACCAATCGAAACGCGTGCTCGTCGCTGTCGATATCGTCGACAAGTTCCGTTCGCTTTGTGACTGCCAAGTGAGACATTCGCGACAGAGACGATCGATACTCTCCTTCGGCAATATTAATCACAAAAAAAAAAGGGAAGAAACGAGTTATTTTTCTAAAGAAAAAGAGCTGTTGTAACTGAAGACACCAATTACTGAATCGTTGAAAGTGAAAGAGCGCATTCTTCGGACGTACTTGAGAAATGCGACGTTTCTCTCGATATATATTCGTCCCCCTGTAAGAATCTTGTGATTCCGTGACAACGGGCATTCATTATACACAAGTGCTCCTATTCCCGCGGACAAATGGTCTCTCGCGGTAATAATTCCGAAACAATTAGCGGGCTTTCATTAACACATCGGTGTCGCCGTCGCGAAGCCGTACGCTCCGAAGACAATGGGCGCCTTCGAGGATAAGACCGAGGACAAGAAGGTTCGCCTCGTGACTGATGACCTTCTTACCTTCTTTCTTACCTTCGAGCGAGCAGCGCTGATTACGTAAGCTCGTCGGTTAACGTGTTTAGCGCGGAACCGTACTCGGAGCATTCGTACCGTCGAAGAGAGCACTTCTCGAGAAGGAGGGGATCGACGAGAGGAGGAAGAGAAGGAGCTGCCGGGAAGATGAGGAGCGGGAGGGAGGGAGGGAAAGGCCTGCAGTGTCAGCGAAGGCGAGAGGAGAGAACGTGTAGCCGCGCAGAGGCGAACCTTGAAACTGACATTCGTTACGGTGTATTTTTGCGCGACTTCATCTTTAATCGCCGCTAAAAATCGTCCGCGTCGCCGCGCGTTACGAACGTTAATTCCAAGAGGGCTGCCAAGACGGGATAAAGAGCATCCATACGCGCGGTCTGCCTTGACTTCTGTCTATTTTTGCGCGCGGCATACGCGGCTTTCCTCGTAATTTATTATATTGCGAAATACATATATATTTGCCGACCCTGGCAGTTATTTCGATTGCGTAATTACGCGCGATACGCTGCCGTCGACCCGCATTAAATCTAGCGAATTAATTGCCACTCGAACGGCGCTCATTGATGGCTATTTACTAAGGCAGCATCTTGTTTACCAGCCGGACAATATTTTAAGGGCGATCATCCTTGCTTCCTTGTGAGGCGTAACGATATTTAAGGCTATTTAAAGCTTCAATGGTACATCGCTGCAGCGAGCTTATATTTTTATTAGCCGCCGGGAGAAAATATTTTCCACTGCGAGGGGTTAATTGTCGCGCGTCGTCGATCTTGCTCCAGATATCGTGCTGATCGCGAACGGGTTCTCGTCGACGCAGGACATGTCAAAATAATCGCACTGTTAATAGCAATTAAATTTTAAATAGATGTTTGAAGTAAGTTTTCTTAGCATGTTCGACACGTAAGTTATTACGATTATTATATAGCTTTGAGCCTCGAGAATGTAATGTCATCTGGAAATCACCCTGAAATCGCTCTTAATGATCCGTTAAGGAAAACGCTCTGGAATGCGCCGCGCGATCGGATCGCCGCCGATCAACCTTGAGCATCTCGTTAAACAAAGTATCTTAACTGAGATTAATTTATATCCACAGGTACGCGCGGGACTTTTTGTACATTCTGTACATCGCGATACGCCTCGTTGCACCTGCGACAACGGAGGAGCGGGTACGCGTTCTCCATGTATGCGCGCATTCGCGCTCGTTTACCCGGTTGAAATCGCGACCCCGTGACCTTCGCCGTGATATTCATGTACAAGGCCACCTTCGTCGCGCTCTACACATTCTTATTCATACGTCGCGGTTGCACGCACGTACGCTAAAATCGAAGGATCGCGCGGCAGTATTCCTCGGCTCCTCCGCGCCGTAATGGCGTAGCGTGGCTCGTAAGTACAGCTCGGATTTAGCCGCGACTGAAATAGCAATAATCGCACCGCAATTTCGTATTTGCGCGCAATTGAAAATCTTTTCCCCTACCTACGCTTAGTGGGAAAACTACTCGAGAGTTCTAATTAAATTACGAAGGAGGTCGGTCGTTAATCGAACCGATAACCGATCACTGGACGTCCATTTTTATATTATTACGTTGTTTACACTACGAGAAGATGTAATTTAAAAATTGTGTAATGAAGACGCGAACCGGAAGGCCTAAGTGACATCATACACTGACACTGTGAAATTTAATTAAAAGGTCAGGTTGCTTGTACTACGACCTACGGTAATGCCGGAGGCGCGATTAAATAATAAGTGGTTAAAATAACGAAGACCGTATTTTATAATAATAATCTCTGCGCGAGCGAGGCTCGCCGTGACGGCGGTCAGATTTTTTTCATAGCGTCATTATTATCCTACGACGCTCATTCACGTAGGATATGATAAAAAAAAAATACTGATTGTGATCCGGTTCAATTCATCTGGGATTTGACTCACGTCTGCAACATTAATTCCTCAGGCATTGATCTTGATTTTCAACATTTAACCACTTTATGTTCTTCTCTGTTTAAATTCACCCGAAACAACATCGTTCTTTTCCCGTTCATTGAGATCTAAAGTCGCGAGGACACGAGACATTGACATTCGTGAGATGAGAGCGTAAATTAATTTATTCGGAATGTCGAAATGGTTCAATGGCATTACGTTTTTAACCGGTGATTCACCCTGTACAGCCTGACGGCGCGCGTTCGCGGGGTATATCGCGGTGTGTGTGTTGCACCTGCGGGGGCCGCGGGGGGCTCCCAGCTGCAAGCACACCCACTCGAGAGCGCTGCACCGGAGTCCGTGCACCTAGGCTGAAATCGCGACCCCGTGACCTTCTCCCGGTGACCCAGGTACCGAGTTGCCCTGCACGTGGCACGTTGCGCTATATAAAGTGCGGCTGCATATAGATCTCGCTCGACCTCTCTCTTTCTCTCTCCTCTCTCACTCTTTCTCTCTTTCCTGCGCTTTCAGGGCCGTACGCAGCGACGCGGTCGCCACTGTGCACTCGCTTCATCGATCGCCTCTCCTTTCTCTATACCGTGTGTGTGTGTCGGCGAGTTTCGCGACGGCCAGCGGCGCGTATTTAACATCGCTGAACTTTAGACTTGTTTAGACTCGTTTTGTTATCAGATTAACGCGCTCTCTTGACAAAAGACCGCTCGTTTTTTTGCGCACAACAAAGTCCGAAGGGAAAGCCGTCTGCTTCCCGCTTTTTACGAGCTCATTAGAAAGGTCAATCGCGCTAATTACATACATCGCGATGCGGACTTACGCTCAAGCAGCTTCGGGGAAACTCAAAAGTCCAGAGATGCCAAATGTCTCGAGGACATAGGAAAGCCGTCAGAACATAAAAATCAGGAGAATACAGTTTCTAAGAATTTATAGCTCCGAAAATATAACTCGCATGCGGAATTGTATATTTTACGTTCGCGCGAGATTATTCCGACCACGCGTCCGATTCTTGTCGTCACGTCTCTCCCCGAATGTGTGAGACGTCGCGGAGATGACTGCGGCCGCGCAAAACGATTTGACGTAGGACACATTTTATGCATGAGTATGCGGCGGGTTGCGCGTCCGCGTGCACAATCTCCCGCGTGTTCAGACGCTCCAGATGCATAACATTTCGACTTGGCGTGGAATACACCGTGCACGCGGAGGACACGATATGTTCGTCTGACCCGATATGCGTGACTCGCGCGGCAGCGCCTATCTAACGCGCGATCTTATTTTCGCGAGTGATGACGAGAGCCGATTGCGGCATTCGTGCGGCGTTACGACGCCCCGGTGTCGTGCAGTATCTCGTGAATCTCTTACTACAAGCGTAAAAGAAACGCTATTCGCTCGTGGCAATCCCAGAAATTGTACATACATTCCACCGTGGCGTTACCTCGCTGCGACTTACTGCGCGCGCGTCAAGATTTTTCCCCGACACCGTCGATATCGCGCGTCTCGCCCAAGCCGGGGATTTTTCACGGCGGGGCTGCGTCTTTCCTCGGCGAGGACGGGGACCGGGGAGCTTTCGCAAATAATGCTGGTTTTATGCGTCCGCGCGCGTCCTCGCGCCGCAGATTTACGGCGCGCTAAAAAAACCGAGGCGACGGCCGTGGAAGAAGGAATATGGAATCATACGCCTTATCTTTTTCGGACTTGTACACACGCTGTCCAAATATTTATTGCGATACAACACGGGAAAGTGCCGAGGTTGCATGAAACGCGCTCTGTTCTGCGCTCATAATGGAGTTCCTGTGTACGCGCCGTATCTAGTTCCCATGCTGATTGCCGGAATTCCACGTAAATTTAGACGCCGTAAGGTGCCGCGTGTTAACATGTGCGCTGCCACGTGCTATGCGAAATCGCCCGATGAATCTTGGCTTTAGGCGTGCCGTATTAACATCGCGAAAGCTTAATCTCGCAAATAGAAGAAAACTTGGCGAGAGAAGGCGATAGCGGGACATTTAAATCTCTTTTTTTTTAAGTCTCGAAAATATAATGAAAGACATTTAATTCGGAAAGTATAATTAACGAGACGTGAAAAATAGATGAGTCGTTAATTCTTTATTCCGCGGAGGAAATGGAATGGATTAACGTACAGTACACTATTAAAACGAATGTGTGAATATCACACACTTTTTTAATGTAATGTGTGTCCCCGTTTTAAGACAACTATGAGTGTGTAAATTTTAAAAAGTGTGTATATCACATATTTTTTTACAAATTCGCACACTCATAGATTTCTTAGAACGGGGGACACGCAAGAAGCGTGTGATATTCACACGTTTTAACAGTGTATCTTTAATTAATTTCATTGGACGCGCGTCGAAGAGATCGAGGCGAAACCGATCGCGGCGAGGACCCGCGACTGCGCCCGCGGTCCGCATTCTCCGCAACGGCGTAAATCAGCCCGCGGGTATGTCGTTAATCCTACGACTTTTTTTGCGGGTTCAAGGACTAACGTCAGGGACGCTCGCGGCACTATTTTCGTACGGTCGTACGTGCACATGCACAATTGCGTGGGTTGCATGTGCAACGTTATAACGCGGTCGGTCTGGTGTGGGAGCGGCATCCGGTCGCAGCTGCGTGCAGGAAACTGTTAAAAACTCTCGTGCCATCTCTCTCGTTCTCTTTCTCTCTATCTGTCTCTCGCGTGCGCGTCGTCTAAAACTTATTCCCCTTTCGTCTTCTTCTGCGTCTCCTTTTTTTTTTTTGCCTTTCTCCGGCCGGGCTTTTCGCGACGAGCTCGAACTAGCGTGCGAAGGAATCGTTAATCGCGCGTTCAAACAGCGACGACGCGGGGATGCGTGGCATGTGGCGTGTGTTACACATCGAGTCCGTGTAACGCGGCCACAATGTACGAGATATACCGGCGGGTTTTTAATTTACTTTACACCGCCGTCACGCGGAGGAACGATAATTTCCCCCGATAACGGCGCGCCTCTCTGCGACCGCACCGTACGAAATATTTCGCCTTAACTGATAAAACGCGCGACGAGCGTTAAAAGTGACAAGGAACCCCTCTGCGCGCGAGAGATCTCAGGCTCGCTTTGCTTCGATTCGAGACTGACTTTTTAAATCGCGAGCAGATCTATCTGTCCCTCGGAATTACGTTCGGTCGCCAAAAGCTCGGGCGGTGGATTTATCATGAGTCTCAGGCGTTACAAATGTATACATTCGTATCGGCGGACGTTCGACGATTTACGGTTCGAGTCCGGCCAGCAACAAGCGGAATTTATATATTGAATTTACGATCTCGAGCAGACCGTGTTCCTCTCTCTCTTTCTCTCGCGTGCGATCGACGCGCGTTAGAAACGAACCGGGGCCGGACCGGGCGGATCGCGCTGCAGCGTCGCGGTGCAGCGGCGCGCCGATGCGCCTAAAGGCACGAAGGCGCGAGGTCGCGCGGCGGGAAACTGGTTTTCAGTTTCGGAAGAGCGCACAAATTGTCAGACGGTGACGTCACCGTCGTAAAGGCCCCCGTCAGGGACCCCCATATAATGATAATTGCGACTGAAAAATCGCCCCTTCTCCCCCGCCCCGGGGTCGCTCTCCCCCGCGGGTGAGACCGATCGTTATCGCACCGTTCCGTCTGTTGCGGTACCGCGGAGATTAACCGCCGTCGGCGGGGCGCAGTGAGAAGAGGACCCAGCTCGCGATTGGCCTCGCCGTCCGCGACGGATCGGTTCGTCACGACGCGATATCGACGTCGCGACGTAATCGCGCGCGAGAGAGTAATCGTAAAAATCTCGGCGAGGAATGCGCAGACATAACATTCGGAATTGGTTAATTAACGACATTATGACCGCGACATTAGATCGCACGTCCGCTGACGTGTCGCCGAGTCGTCGAGAGACGGGAGGGAGACGAGGCGAGGCAATTATCAGAAAGGGAAATACGCGAGATAATGGATATAACGGGACGTGAACTTCGCATTCGTTTTTTTTTTTACTGCTTTTATATTCGCACGCGACAGTGCAAATCTAGAATCTAGAATCTCCGCGAGAATCACGTCCCGATAGTGTTATCTCGAGCGAGCAACAAAGGCCGGGCGGACGCGCCGCGGCATTGTTTATCAGACATCCGCCGTCGAAATTCGCTGAATTGCATATCCGCGGGATGAGTAACTGGTACGACGCCGGGCGTTACGCGCGCATCGCGCCGCGTCGTGTCGCGTCACCTCTACATACGCGTATCCACCGCGATTCAGCATAATGTGAAAAAGAGAACGACTTCTCATCGTCGCTGCCATCTCAAATGCGTGCATATACAAAATGTCCTATATACGAGATATCGTCGGATGTTTCTCTAACCGCATTTTCTCGAGCCGATTCGAAGGTGATTTTTCCTCAGCGTGCACGTGTCGACACGAGAATCGTCTCTCGACAGCTTTCCAATTTTTAACATTATCCGCCCCAGTCTCGAATTAAGATTCCGTCGAAGAAGCGCTCGCTTAATTTAATTGAGGAGGATAAATTTGTCTTAATTCGCTCCGCCTTTCTTGCTTTTTCTCTCGCTGGTCACTTGGAAAGTGGTCCTGACGGCCTCTCCGAAGAAAAATCGCGTCGAAATTGGCCGTGGAGTCGTGACAAAAGAACAAGATGGAAGTGGGACACAACCCCGTATATGTAACGCAACGTAAACCGCGCGTGTCCAAGTTATTCGCTTAATTCAGCGCTCCCCCACACATACACACACACACACACACCGGCGGACCTTTAAGACGCGCGGTCTAAAGTTAGCGCGGAATGACGAACGTTCGTGCACTTTCCTATTACTCATTTGAGGCTGCTGCACGAGCTCAATGTCATCGCCGGGTGCCGCGCCGTCGGTGCAAAACGCGCGCGCGGGCAGAATTTCGCAAAGTAGATTAAACGCGCGGCTTTGAGCCATTACTCGCAGCCGTGAGTTGCGGATGCAAGGACTCGACGCGGCAAATTAGCGTGATGTTAATTATCAATTATAATCCTACGTCATTATCGTTACATTACACGAGATCAATACTCTTCTACATTTCATATGCGATTATTGTACCTCGGAAGCATTATTGAAATTTCTAACTTTCCGCATTGAGAGGAAAATATAGTTACTTTTGGCCTCAAGCACAATTTTATAATGTTTCTAACGATAATTATGATTAACACAATAATGCATTATTATTAGAAATATTATAAAATGGTTGAGGCCAAAAGTAACTGTATTTTTCTCTCAGTGAGGCTGCATCATATCTAACAATGAGAGAAAAGATTCACGTGAGAAAAAATGTGGCTTCGTGTAGATAAAATGTCGGTCACTTTCTGTCTCGGAAAACCTTCGATGCGACGCGTAATTTAAGAAATTAATTTAAAATTAATTTAAAAATTTAACAAATCGGTACTTCAAGTGTCTCCACGTTCCAGCGCCTATCATGCAATTATCAAAGATTATTAATCCGCGGCAGATAAGGCGCATTCGTTTGTCCACTGAAGCATCGTGATGTGTTACGCGCGTGGTAGTTACACAATGCCCCGCAATCTTGATGAGTACTGATCATCCCTTTTTCCCTCCTCTTTCTTTCCGCTTTTAACTTTCCGCGCGGCTCCTATCGTCCATTTTTTAACAAAACGAAAGAACGCGCAGAATAGGCGGACAGCTTTAAAAGCCGGCGCTCTCGCGGGAAACAAAACGATGGGATGGGCGACTCGGGCAGAAAACAGAGAAAAAAAAAAGAAATTCATGCTTTTAATGCCTCGATCCGCTAATGGACTGGTTCCGCGGTGGCGACGACGGCTCTGCCCACGAATTGACGCTAATTTATCATGCAAGCTTCAGCGAGTATTATGTATAAGCTCGCGCTTATATATATCGCAGTCATCCCTCCTATTAAACGAGCCCGTCTAAGTTCGAATTATTATTGGGTATTACATTTCAATTCCTTAATGGACCGTCGGAGCGCATTCGACTTTTCACATTCGGGCTTATTAACGCGCTAAATATCAACCCGCACTCGCGTGATCTATTTTACGAGCGCGCGACATTTATATCTGCGACTTGACTTATCTGCAATCCACTTTCATTATCATCGTTGAATTTATTGCCGAGGTGTATGCGCTATTCGCTCTTCCCCGGCGCTCCGTTGCCTGCATGGCGACACGGAACGCAATGAAGCGGTGCAGTCGAACGGTTTATCGCCGTTTTCAAGGTTGCCGCGCGACGCTTCTTCTCACAGCATAAATATTCATCCTCCTCCCACGTCCGAGAATAGTTTTGCAACGCGCGCATGTCACCGGCCGTCGCTGATAATGACGGACCGCCGCTGCACATCCCGAGGTATCGCGTTACGCGCAACGGGACTCCGAATTCGCGATAACACGACGTGTAAGAGGCAAAAACGGGGACAGTTTCACCGAAAAAATTCGCGCCGGTCTTCGGCGACGGTTGTAGCGTCGTCTCGTGTCGATTTGTCCAGGACTTTGAGATTCCGTTTCGCGCACGTTCCGCGAATTAGCATCAATTTCCTTCGCCGCCGTAATTATACGATACGCGGATGGATCTTTGGCGAGTCTTACGTTTCACGGGCGCTATCGAGTTTCCGTCCACGTGTGAATGTGCACACGTCGCGAAAACGACTCGGAAGCGCTCTCGGAGCGAGCGTCACGAGCGGCAACGCTAATTTTCACTCCTCGGCCTTGATTCCGAAAATGTACTAACATCTAGGAAAATTTACGCGACGCCTGCGAGAATTCTCCCGGACGTGCGGAGTGTCGACATCCGAAAATACGGATTTAAAAGATTCAGAGACGCAGACTACTCGGGATCATCCGTTGGTGTAGGTCGGACGACCACCTTTTCCTTCTCTCTCGAATGAATATTTAAAGACCGCCGAAAGCGATTCTGCATCGTACGCGTGGATCCGCTTTTTTTCGCGTTGTCGCGGAGGTGAGGGGAGGAGCGGATTCTCGGAGGTGTCGGAGTTCTACCTTTCCGCAGCGTCGTCCATCTCGCTGCGGATGCACGTGAAATTTACGCGATTACGCGATACAGATACGCCTCACGCTGTGTGCGTGAGCGCGTCTGTCTTCGAGCGTTGCACTGTCGTGTTTGCGTCTGGTCAAGGTGCCCGACACCGCCGGGACATATATAGATATGCGCGTATACACCACGTACCCACGTGTATGTAAGAGTTTTACGCGTATGCGCGCGCGTTGTAATATATATACCAAGCACGCTGGCAGAGCGCTGGCCTTGTGACCACTCTCGTGTCCTCGTCCCACCCTCTCTGCATGCGCCGATACGCTTCAAGTCGCGTTTACGACCAGCAACGCTCGCTCATGTGTAATTACTTAATGCGCGGTCTCGGCCCCGCTCGCTCGGGAATGAATATCGCGTCGTCGCGAGGAAATTTAATTGGCGGCTCCGACCGCGTACTGAATCATTGCCGCCGCGACCGGGTCGCCCACCGCTGCCGTTATTTTCAACGTGGAAATGTATAATTCCAGGACGACGCTTCTTTTTTCCCGCGACTCCCGGGAGCGCGCGAGGAATTTCAAGCCTCTTTCCCGCCTCGGTGTTACATAATTTCGTCTTGCGACAAGCACGCGTAAATCATACATTGTTCCTGATATCGCGAATAATTTTCGGTATTTATTATTAAAAGCATCATGTAAAAAGTGGCATCTTATCTGCATCAACATGGGTATTCTATTTTGCATAATTTTTTTCATTTATATGCAGTATTTTAAAAAAAATTCTAAAAAATTTATGAATTACTTTAAAGTTTGTAGAGCAAATATATTTTATTTTGAAAAAAATAATTTTGAAAAAAGATAAGATAAAAAGTAGGAAACTGTCAAAATTGCAAGAAATTTTCATTTTTTTTTATTTATTTAGTGTTTAAAAAATTTCTAAAAATTCATGAAATACTTTAAAGTTTGTAGAGCAAATGTATTTTATTTTGAAAAAAATAAGGGGATAAAAAGTAGAAGACTATTAAAATTGCAAGAAATTTTCGGTTGTTTTTTTTTTCATTTATTTGCAGTGTTTAAAAAAATCTCTAAAAATTCATAAAATACTTTAAAGTTTGTAAAAAAATATCTATTTCATTTTGAAAAAATAAGGGGATAAAAAGTGAGAGACTATTAAAATTGCAAGAAATGTCCATGAATATATATATAGAAAGATAGCGGATAAAAATTACAGATACGGAATACTAATGATGTCGTATTAAATGTCAGATTAAAATTTATCTGGAAACGGATAATGTTCTCGTGAATGGTATGTTTGTTCAAAGGTAAAAGCAGGTTTTCGGAGTTCCAACACGAGTGAGCGATGTACATACAACATATATATTCGAGCGCGCGAGCTCGCGTCACGCAATGATTGCACCGCTCACGATGACACTCTCTATCTCGCGTGCTGCAACGCGCACTTCCTTGGAATCTCGCGGCCTGTCGACGACCTTCGGTCCGTCACTTCGCCGGCCGGCCGGTCGACCGGTTGCGTAATTAAACTCAGCGGCGCGGGGGCTTAATAAACGAGAGTGATGAGTGGCATGCGAGCGACGACGACGGCAACGACGACGACGACCCGGCACTCGAAATAGAAGTCAGCCGCGAGAGAAGCGAGAGCTACGACCTCGATGTATAACTCATCTCCGCACGCGCGGATGCGCGGCAAATCGCTGACGCACGCCGTGAGCGAATGCACGCAGAGATCATCGCTCGCGCGTGTATACGTAACGACGGCGACGATTGCCCGCGACGTCGGATCGAGGAAACTTCCCGGAGTCGCGCAATCAAGCTCGCCGCATCTCGTTATGGGGCGCTCCCCCGTCATAATCAGGGCGGCAGAGGAAGACGCGCGCGAGAGATAAACGGCGAGAATGCGTGTCAATTCGTCGGCTGAAGTACTTGAAGTATCGGAGTATCGTCTATGAATTCGGTGTGAAAGGAACTTGCGACTGGTCCGATGATATCTCGGTACGACGATCTGTCTGTTAATTTATCTTTCTTTTTATGCCGAGGTAAATGGAGTGCGAAAGTGCTAAATCCGATATGTATGACTGGGCGGAGGTGGGATCTCCCCCCTCGTGCTATTTCGATCCCCGGCCGTGCCGTTATCGCGAATTACCGGCGCGCGAGCCCGAGCACCCGAGGAATAATTCCAGCGCGAACTCTCCACGGTCTCGGATCGACCGCATAAATCATTTTGTGGGTCACCGGAGCGACCACGTGGTGGCCCCGTTCCACCGGCTCGGCTCGGCTCAGCTCGGCCTCTCCTGATCGAACGCCCGCTCCTTCTCGGTCCACGAACTCCCGGCGGCATATAATGCGCATCGGCCGCTCGCTGGCCGTTGCATTGGCCTAAAAATAATCGCCGGCAAAAATAATTGTGGCATGGCGTTTGCCGTCTTGGAAAAAGAATCGATATTATCCAAGTATATCGCCAATCGAGCGCGACTTCGATGAAGACGGATATCGTTAATAGGACACAACTTTTTTATCTTTTTTAAAATAATTGTACAACTAGACATGTAACTCATTTATTATAATTGTCATAATTACATTTCGTATTTGACAATTTACATTCAGCAAAATGCTGTAATGTCTTTTAGCGTATTGTTGCGTACGTAGAACATTATGTTCGCTAATTAACGTTTGCTTTTAGACTTTCTCGATATTCGTGATAAAAAAAGTCGATGTCGTCTTCAATTCTGATTAGTGATCGTCGATGCTTCCTTGGTGGTCATCTCTGATGCAGTACTTCACTGCCATAAATCCCAATCTGTCCCGTCTGCTGCGCATTTGTCGGTTAGTGATGCGCTTCCGAGCGAGCGGGTCGGTCGAATGGAGAGAAGCCGAGAAAGAACGTAGAAGGAGAGAGATAGAGAGTGATAGAATGACGTCAGGCATGCAATTACCGATGCACTTGACGCGTCCTCAACGGCGAATCGTCTGAACGGACGCTCGTTGCTCCGACCACCTCCTATAAAGCACATTTTAAACGATCCAGAATCCGCGATGGAATTAAAAAGCTTGAAATCCCAAAATTGTCAAAGTTCTTAAATTCGTCTTTCATAGAGATTAAAATTGCAAGTTATAATGCCGCGGGAAATATTTAGCGAACTTCGTTATATTTGTCTTTAAAATAAAAGCTTTAAACAAAGTTCTTAAATTTGTCTTTCATAAAGAGATTAAAATTGCAAGTTATAAAGCCACGGGAAATATCTAGCGAGCTCCGTTATATTTGTCTTTAAAATAAGAACTTTAAAAACAGTTTTGTAAGAGGTATTTCAATCCGAGAATCAAAATTCAGGAGAGGATATTTCCGAAGGTGAAATTAGCGCGCGAGGGCTCCTTTCTGCAAGTTGTATTTGCAATTCGCTAACACCAAGGATAGAATTCTGCTCTGAATTCGGTCTCCGAATTATAGATCGTCCAGACGGGGCTTAATACCGCCTCCTTCCTTTGTCGTCTCGTGAACATTCGTCAACATCGCGTCCCTCGGCGGTCGTGTCTGGAGTCGATTAAAATGTCGTTTATCTTCCCGGACGTTCCACCCTAACTCCCACGGTGCGGAGAAAACGTGAGCCGAGGTGCGAGGTTCGGGGGCACCTCGTCATCGTCGGGCAATAATGGGTCGGCTGCCTGAATGTAGAAAGTGAAAAATGCCCGCGATGGCCAGACAAGGTCGTCGGGGAGAGACGACCTATTCGGTCGACGCTAGACGATCACTACTGCTGATTGAGGATTGCGCTGTACAATAATAGGCGCGAAGGCGTCGCTCGATAGAGCGACGATTTTAGATAGGCCAGCGATTAATCTTGCCGCCAACGTCTATATAAAGCGATACAGCGTGATTAGCAATTTATGCATTGTTGGTGCAGAGTATTAGTGAGTATTAGTAAATTAGTAGTAATCCAGCTTACAACCAACAGACGGCATTATTTTCGATATAATTAATTTTCCATCTCCGTTCCCGATGTCTGCGGCTGAAAGGATTGTTACTAATAAGCAACGAGAATTCTCCCCTCAGGGGGAAGATTTTTTTTTTTATGAAACGTAAACCCCTCATCGATCACTTCGTTGCCGTTAAAGGGAATGAGCGCTGGGCGCAAGAATGGATTGGTTTTTTGTGCTATGGAGAAGGACTTCTCTCCCTCTAGGGAGAACGAATCTACGCCGTGAAGGGTAAAGGGGGAGGAGACTACTGCCGAGACGGCCGATAAACACTTGAGGGAACCGTACGGAGGAAAACGTATCGTGAGGATCAATACTCCGTAATTTCGAGAGACTTTTTTGTGCTAAAATTGACGATACAATGGACATGAAATTAGCGTCGATGCCGATGGGAGAAGCGGCTCTCCGTCGTATTCATCCCCGAGTATTCCTATTCGATATTTCCGCGAAATTTTGTTATAGACTCATTTATCCGGGCAATCTCTCGTGCCGGTGCCGACGAAATGAGTTCTCCCAATACAAACGTCGGTAAACCGCGCATTCTCAATTGCGTGAAACCACCGGGCCCTTTTATGTAGAAGACCACTTTCACACAAATCCCCCTCGCGCCATGGGTTTTTGCTCCCTCGGGGCATTTGTTTCCATCAACTCTCACTTTCGGGGGGTTTCTGCGGTGTTACGAACGAATCCTTCCAGACATTTAAAGCCATAAATGTCACGCGGATCTCGCAGAATTTGGCGGACTCTTAAATCTATAATTTCCCTTCTACATTTTCACGTTTATGAATGCTACGAGTGTTTGAACGATTCAATTCATGCTATCGCGACGGTTGATCCCTCTGTTCAATAAATCCCTCTATCATCCGTCAAGCGTGGAATCTTCATTCCATTAGACACTCCTTATTCGAAAATCTACGAATATCAAAGTCGTCGCCGCTTTTAAACTCATAAATTCTTAGTTTCCCTCAATTAAACAGATGATAAATATTCAATTTATCGATTAAGTAGTGTATTTACTACGCTTGTAATACCGAAGAGATTACATCGGCACGTAAAGTGCAATCTCCTCGTCCCGCAGCAAAAGAAAGAATTCACATTCACGCGATGCCGAGGAGAGAGAGAAGTCCTCTCGACAGAATTCTCGGATAATGAGATTCTACTTCGAGGCGGACACAACTCGACACGTTTAAGGCTCTGATATAAGTGCCTTCACACCTGCAGTCATTGGCACTTGCCGCTCGTCTCGTGATCGCGTAACTCTGCTCGACCTTCGAGAGCAAAACCGCTCCTATCTTTCTCTCACTTTCTTCTCAGGGGAGATCCGATCAATCGCGAGCTCCACGATTCACATCTCGGCTTTGCCCGTAACTGTAAGTCGCCGATCGGCTTGCCGGTAGCGTTCGTTATCGAAAGGCGCCGTCGTCCTCGCGCGAGAGGAATGCCGAAGGACGCGGAAGACGCGGAAAAGGCGCCTGACTGCTGATCTTCGCCCTTTCACCGTTTTAGAAAGGATACCTGCCGCGAAGCACCGATCGCATAATAAATGCGCTTCTCACGCAACATCGGGAATTGCCTGCGATTTGCATTGCAGGCGTTTCTTTCTCTTTATCGCTCGTCGTCTAAAAAGAAATTTTCGAAACGAAAGAACGATGTGTGCGTATGCTGAAAAAAATTCTAGGTAAACTGATAAGATTCATTTGGTAATGCAATTTTTGAAATATCTAATTAGTATTATTAAATAAAATAATAATAACAAAACATTTTATAACAATTATGAATATTTTATTTTTATAACTGTTAAAGACATCCGTCTTTAATCGAATTAATTTTAATTTTATTATTTTTCAGTTCAAAACAATAATGTACAGCTTGTTTTACTTTATCACGTGCATCACTCATGTTCCCTTGCTATGTGTTTATTATCGAAAGTCATGTACGTTAGAACTCACAGCGTTACAAATAGCGATAGCAATTAGTTCGCGCGTGCGATTGGCCACAATTTTAACAACAACTGTCGTAACGAGCCGATATTGGTTGTCGAATGCCTCGCGAGTCTTCTTCCCCGGTTTTGAACGTTGCAAAAGGTCGGTTGAACGTCTTCTGTTTCGAACGAGAGGAACATCAGAATAATAATTTCAAATCGACATCGAGATCCAGGGATCAATCGTTAAGATCGAAAAGATATTCGTGAAGGATGTGTAAGTTCTGTTTGAACTTCTATTGTGCTCGCGATCCACGAACTAATCGCGCGAACAGTTTAGATCTGTAACCAGACAATCATTTGTTACAAAGTGCGCAAATAAATTGTGTGAGTTTTAATCAAGCTCAGTGTATAGACTTTCTTGTCTGCTACTCATAAGGATCTCGTCTATTTGATCCCTTCATCCGGTCTGTTCGCTCCGATTCATCGCTTTCTATTTCCTTGCGTCTTTCGTTTCTCTCATCTCCATTCTTAATCATTTACGCACTCTTATCCATTCGATCTCTACTCTCTGTGAAATTCCATAATTGACAATTTCCGATTTCTAGAGTTGAGTTCCATCTCGTTCCTCTCGCTCTCTCTGAGCGCGCCCGGCATCTCAGGCTGCACGGCAAAGTCTCACTCGATCGTGCACAATAACATTATTTTATTATAATGATCTATATGTTTAGTTGAAATTATTTCACCAAGGTTGTTGGTAGTTTTTATCAAGGCCGGATTATTATAATTAATCTTTTTTTTTTTAGTGTATGTGTGTGAGTGTACCATTGAATATAATTTGAATATTAGTAAAATTCTGATAAAATAAAGTCAATTTTGTTATGTGTTTCAGGGCTGAATTCAGGGCTGAATTTAGAAAGCACTATGTCGATGTCGTCGGTGGGGCCGCAGAGTCCTCTCGACATGAAGCCCGATACGGCCCTTATCAATGCGGGGAATTTCAGCCCCTCGGGTCCCAACAGTCCAGGGTAAATATCCTCATAACATATTTTTTTAATATTTATTCTCAGTGAATATTAATACAGAACTAGACTCGCCGGCAAATTTATTTAAACGACCTCGATAAGAGGAATTCTCTGTCTCTCGGCTTAGCTTCTATCGATATCTTTTTAACGAAAAGAAACTGTGAAAATTGCCGCGATAAGAACGTAACCGCTCGTTGCGATTTCCTAAGGTTTTAAGAGCCGCATACTTTGCGGTCTATAAATTAGCGCGGGTCGTTTCGAAATGTGCATGCTACGGTTGTAGCGGCGTAGATCTCATAGACGATCGTTCTCTGCTTTGCATGTAAAGACCCTTCAATGCTGGTTGTCACAGCAACCTCCTGAGTACATCGCCCAGCGGTCAGAGCAAAACGGTCACGCCTTATCCGCCTAATCACCCCTTGTCGGGCAGCAAACATCTGTGCTCGATCTGCGGCGACCGTGCGAGCGGCAAACACTACGGCGTTTACAGGTGAGTTTATCATTTCCGTATCGTTATGCAACCAACTCGTTAGTATAAGCGATACTTCTCGGCCGGATGGAGCGGCACGATAATCTTATTGACTTCCACTCACTATTCTCCTTCGCCTTTCATTTTGACGCGGAGAGGCTCTGTGAAGGGTTCGAGGGACAATTTGCGCTATCCATCGCAATAGAGAAAACGCTCAAAGTTATATGTTCGCAAGAAGCGTGTAGCCGATAGGACGGTCTAACGAAGTAAGACCTCTCCTCTCGTA
This sequence comes from Tetramorium alpestre, assembly GCA_021460005.1. Classification (NCBI taxonomy): domain Eukaryota; kingdom Metazoa; phylum Arthropoda; class Insecta; order Hymenoptera; family Formicidae; genus Tetramorium; species Tetramorium alpestre. The sequence goes on along the minus strand of JAJVSH010000060.1, from coordinate 725,221 downwards.
CTTCGCTCATATTTGTCATGCAAATTTGATCCTTGACGTGCGGCGATTTTATTCAAGAAATATACGCGCTCGCGGGTAATCGGCGTTTCGCGATTGCGGCTGAATCTCCTCGAGCCGGCACGGCTTCAATAAGAGCGAACAGGCTCGGCTTGAATATCCCCTTGTGCATCTCATCGTGCGTCGTTTTGCGGCGGTCGACTGCAAAAATAATTACCGCGCGCTCTTCTGCTGCGTTTCTCCGTCGGAGAAGGAAGCGAGCACGCGAACGAGATAAAGACCTCGAGATTTATTCGAGAGAAAAGAGGGAGAAGGAGAGATACGTGCCTATGAATTCGCCGTCGTTGTCGTTGCGCCCGATGACTTTTCTGTCGCGAGCGCGGTTCAAGGTCCTTCGGATTCGCTTGATAATCCTGACCCTCGTTAACGGGGAGAACGGTGAATAATCCATCCGTCGAGAATGCAATAATAATAAGCCGGCCGTTTATTATGCGGCCCGGTCGTGTCACCTATATAGCGGCGCGTCACGATAAAGCCACCGGCCGATAAACGCTTTGTTTTTTCCAATTATCGCTACCCTCCGACCTGCGCTCGGCGTCGCAAAAGTAAGCACACGATTCCGAGTAATTAAATCGAGAGTGGATGGGCGAGCTCGGAGAAATTTTTACCGTCATTTTTATTTACCGGGCGAAAAACAGCGCTCGACGTCGGAAACACAACGTCGACGTCGAGGCAACCGTCGACCTTTCTTCAATTATTTAACGTTCAATAAGTCTCGAGGCTGTCTCGTATCTTGGTCTCGAGGGATTGGTAGCATTAACTCCTTTAGGGGGAGGATACACTCAGAGTGCCTCGTGTACCGTCTGCGAAGTTACAATCATATTTAACGACGATGGATTTACTTGACTATTGAAAACTTGCTGAATTTTTACGTCGAATGTAGAGAGTTTATTATTTCGATTTAATTATGACATGCGATCGCGTCGGATTATTTATAATGGATTCCGCAACTTGACTGAAATAAATATTTCGGAAGTTCTCGGATACTAAATATTTGCTGGGTAAAACGGATTTCTCGAAAATCTCGCGTTTCGAATACCACTCTTCGGAAATCTGATACTAAACTACGACACACGCAGCGTATCCTCGAGTTATTAGCGGAATTTTCTTTCTTTTTTCTTGCGTGCATACGTAGAAAAAAATAGAAAAAAAAGCTGCAAATGCGGCGTCGTGTTTGCATAATCGGCGCGGTGCGTCGAACCGTCGCCAGTCGGAGGAATAATAAAAATGTCGACGAACCAAACGTGACACGTAATGCCAGGCGTCGCGCGCGAGGCGAGGGAAACACGATAGTAAGGTAAAAGAGCTTCCACACCGCACGTCGTCGGCCGTCTCGGGCGAGAACGGGTCCGCGTATCGTCTTTCGTGCTGCAGCTGCAACAGGTCCGGTCGCGGCGAACCGCCACCGCCGCCGCGTTGCGTGCGCGTCCACGAAAATGCATCGCTGAAAAGAAAGAAACATCTGCGATGACTTTTATGCGAACACGCGAGCTGCTGCTCGCTCGAACGCACCAACGTCGTGAACACTGCACGTCAGCCGTGGTTCACAACAGCGGCGTTCCGTCAACGAGCGCATTTGTCGACTTTCGTAATTACCGAAGAACATCGCTCGCGAACGAAACAAATTATTTCACGTGCAATAGTTACGCGATAAAAAAGTTATCTTGTACATTGTGTCATATACACTTAGAGAAAAATATAGTTAATTTTGGCCTCAACCATAATTTTATAATATTTCTAATAATAAATATGATGATTAACTTTACTATATGCATTAAGCATATTCATTAAGTTAACCATAATTATCGTTATATTATAAAATTGTGTTTGAGGCTAAAAGTAACTATATTTTTCTCTCAATGTAGGCTTAATTGAAGATGAAATTATGTTAGATGTGTAATATTAATATAAAATATATTCCTAGGATTTTTTTTACATTCACAAATATAATCTAATTATAAATTATAATTATAAACTTTGAACGTCTGCTCTAGAGAATGAATAAAAATTAAACAAATATATAATAATAGAGTAATTCAAATATAAAATAAAGTAATTAGGATAATTAAAATTGTCAGGGTTATCAGGTGATAACTCAATAATGATTGATCGCCTGCAACTTCACCGTCTTGCTATCATCGATACAAATTCACGGCGCCGTCGTACCGCAGGGCGTGCCTCCGAATTTCATTACAACGATAGATCTCGTTAACATTTTCCCCGGCGGTAGCTTTACGGCTCGGGATACGAAAGTTAGATTCTCGAAGTAACTTATCCAATTAAAACTTGTATCGACTTTCTAATTTAACCCACGAGTTACCGTGGCGTAACAACGAAAGTAACGTCGCAGAGAAGGAGAGGATCTCGTGGACGCAAGCCGAAACATCCATATTCCAAGTTATAGACGATCCACTCCATATTTCGATCTCCTAACACGTTTGCGCGATAAAAGCGGTCGATCCGCTTCACAACGACTTGGGTTCGACGTAAAAAGGGCACCGCCGTCGTTAAGTATCGTGTGAATACTTTTCCTCGCAGAGTAGTTGAATCCTTGAGTAAATCCTATTAGGATTCTTCTGAGGATTTTACACGTTCGAGCAATCTTCGTGAAACCCCCTGAGCGTGATTCACGGATGGACGAAACTCGCGCCTTAATTAACGAGATATACCCACGAGGGTACGTATTACAGAACTTTTCGGAATGGATTCCGACCAGAATTATTCCGTTTTCTCTAAAAAACGCAAGAAATCTAGAAAATCGAAAGGAGTCTACAAATCTTATAGAAAATAACAATTTCCGATCGGAATCCATTACGAAAAGTTAATACACTGAGAGAAAATTATAGTTACTTTTGGCCTCAACCATAATTTTATATTTCTAACGATAATTATGATAAACATAATGATGCACATAGTTCAGTTAATCATATTTATGTAAGTACGTGCCAAATTTTGTTTCATTTTTATTTCATCGATTTTTTTTTAAATTCATTGTCAATTTCAATCTTTTTTATTACCTAATTGACTTTTCAATAAACGTCCTATTATATTACAGTTTCCAATGCATTTGCAACGCTCCATGCATAATATTTTCATACAACGGCAACTCTCGCGAGCCGCAGAATTCCGCGATCAGCCAAAATACATTCGACATCGCGAATTCCGCTCCAATTTCCGCGAATCGGCGAGTGACCTCGGGATCGCGCTCGTTCTCGCTAGCTAGGGCACTCGACGCCGAGGTCGATCTGATCTACGCCGGGCGTGCGGGAAATCCCGATGCGCGACGGCCAGCGGTGGCCCCCCCTCTTCGCCCCCACTTTCCGCGCGTTTATCCCACCTCGTCCCTCGTACCGCGATGATTGCATCGAGCTGCAGACCGACCCGGCCGACGTTCGCGTTGCATCAGAGCCCCATCAACCTTGGACTTGCTGCTGTTGGCTCACGAGGTTAGGACGACTACCCACCCGTAGTTCCTACGAGCGGAGAGGGGCCTTCCTCCTTTCCCCTCCCTCTCTCGTTGTATATAGGCACTTTGCTCCAGTGGCGGCTAATTAACCCTTTAACCTAGTGCTGTTCATTCCTCCTCGACCGACAAAACGCCTTCGAGATCGGCGGGAATAGAATTCGCTACGTACGTCCCTTCTTCTTCGCTTGCAGAAGAGATATTTAATTAAACTTGCGATCGGAGAATGATCAAGAAATATGAATGTAACCGCGAAACACATTTTAATCAACCTTCCAGCTATAAAAAGACTCACTTAAGATTTACCTCGCATTGAAAACTGAGATCCTCAACGTTCCGGACAATACTTTTGAAAATGTAATTTCCTGAAGATTTGTATCTCAAGCATCTGAATAGACTCTTTCGTAGAAGATTTAAACGTTAGTGTTTCGAGTCTTTCCCTCTGCCTTGCCGCTGCAAAAAACGATGCGGTCGGATCCCTGCGAGGGGGTTGTCCGGCGCGGATTTAAGGTGAAAGAACAGCCGATCCATAACCGTAGACGCGCAGGTACAAGTTCCCCGCGCGGGAACTTAATTAATCTCATTAAAAATAGTCGGGGCAATTTGTAGCCATCTCACGCGCGTAATTAACCGCGCGGAAAAGGGGGCAAGGGGGATGAGGGGAGGACTCGCCGTCCGATAAAAACTGGTCGCGCCTCCGACATTCGGACATGTTAATACGCCCCGCGTAATGCATAACCGTCATGCGATGCCCCGCAAATTGCAACGATAGCGCGCACAATGTCGGAGGGGGTGAGGGGGGTGCGGGAGGGAAGGAAGATCGGTGGTGACCAGCTGGAGGAACGACGCGCTCCCTCTTATTTTCACGTTCCTTTCGCGCGCCACGACTCCGCCGCCGTGTCCATTTCTCACGGATTAAATGCGCCGCGACCGTCCGCGTACGTGGGCACGTACGCGCGCGTATGATACGGGGAGAAGAAACGTGGTGCGCGTGTTTGCGCTCGCTGGAAGGACGCACTCGTCCGTAGTCATTTTATTTCAATTTCATGGTAATCCGCCGTCGAAGCTCCCGCGTCCTGAATTAGCTTCGTTATTAAACGATCCAGCAAGTAAGAATAAAACGGCTGGAAGTGCGTACAATTTAATGTTTAATCGCCCGATTATTTGTTTGATAATTAACGATTATCGCATAAATAATATTAATTGTAAATCGAATATTGTATTCATTTTTTTTATCGTATATTATTTTTTATAATTTATAATATCTATGATTGTAATACTATTTAATTGTTATACTTTATTAAAATGTGAGAATTATTTATATCAATTATCAAAAATATTAGTTGATTTAATTTTTAAGAGTCGTAAAGTTATATGAGCTCATATAAAGTTAAATTACAAAACCAATTATACGATTCATCCTCAAATAACCAACATGCACAACCAACATAATAGGTCGAAATTGGTTTTATTAATATGCGACAAAGATGAAAATATAAGTGCGTTAAAGAATCTCATCTCAACGACGATATCCCTTGCCGTTGCTTTATTTTCCACATCAAACGAAACCGTAAACTGCCGCCGTGCATTCTTACATTTTTTCCCCCCCGGACAGAATTTTCCGCGTTCGGATGAAAAACTGCGAGGCACACGCACCGCGAGTAGCCTTCTGCGCCAACGTTATTTGTGCATATGGCGTTGAAGGTCTCCTCATACCGCGATCGAGAGGGAGCGAGGAGGAGCGAAAGGGAGCGAGAGAGACACGCGGCTCTACACGTGTCTCGTGTCATGAATATTTGTCTTTCGCATAAACTCCGCGAGATCAAACGGCTGCCACGGTGGTCCAGAAATTGCATCACGTGCGCCGCGCGTCGCCCACGCCGAGGAGGAGATGCCGCGATGCAGCTCGCGACGCGGCCGCTATCGGGACGTATCATCCCACGTCGGGTATCGTCGTGGCATTAAAACGTATTCGCGCGTTATCTCGCCTGACGTTGGGAAAGCGCGCGAGGATCTCAGGAATCGTCATTACTCCATACTCTCGATGCGGGGGAGGGAGACGGAGAATTTTCTCTTTCTGCGGCCGTGCGTTTACCGTGGCGATTAAGGACACGACGGTGTCGCAACCTCGAGCCACCGCTTCGTCGTAATCGAGCTAGCCGCGAATTAGCGATCTATCGTCGGTGGAGAAGCGAAATCCCCGATCGAAGGAACAGCATATCCAGTATAAATGGCATCCAGATGGCTGAACCCGGGCGCGATTTCTTCCTCGGTATTTATTCTATGTATTTCGAAGTAAACAGATCTCTCGGGGTGACGGAGAAGAAGGAGGGTTTCTCGTCTTCCGGTCTGTGAGAAGCTACCTCGGTCGTAAATTCCCGGCGCGATCAAATTCGCGCATCTCCACGTTATTCAACGCTGCTCTCTCTCGCGTGCTTTATCAACGGCGACGCGTCGTCTCGTAAAATCCAGCGACTCGATAGGCGTTTATCGTCTGACGCTCCGCAAAATCCACGATATTAGAGCGCCGTATCGTTTGTCTTCTCGAGACGAGAACTCTGCGCCGGGCCAATGCACGCGCCTGTTTGTTTTACCTTTCGAGTCTTCATGAATACGCTTTATGAATACGCCTCCGATCCCGTCGCGATCGTCTCGACGCCGCGGAATAATGTATCGCGCTGCCGGGCGGCTTTTAGCAGCGTCGACCAGAATTAGTTTCGCAAGGAGAGACTCGTTAAGGATCGCGCGAGCGAACGCGCGACGCTCGTTTTTCCGCGAGAAACGCGACGATCCGGAGATAAACACCGGGGAGGGAAAAATTCGACTTTGTTCTCCGAGTCGTCGTATCCGCTTCGAGACGCGGCGTGTCGTGTATCTTCCGCCGCGCCCGGCTTTATTCACGTTCAGCAGATGACAGCGGAATTTAATGCCGCTGTTTGTTCTGCGCGGTGGAGGATGTACAGGGCTTTCGGAATATGTGGCGTCGTTCCGTTGTCACCGGCGGTGGAAGAGCCGCTCCACCGTTCCGCGAAAATCATTCGGCGGACGCTCGCGCCGCGAAAATACGCGATACGCGTGTTTTCGCGGCGAAAATAAATTCACCGCCGCGAAATCCCGCGCTCCCCGGTCCCGCTTTTCTCGACCTCCCCGACGGGAGATTTTCTGGAGGCGTTCCAAAGACTTTAAAAACCGACGACCCTGAGAGGAACGAGCCGTGACTCACGGGACCGTTGACGAACTCCACGGCGACAACAACCGCGGGCTGAATGACGCGATGATCGAAATATCGTTGGCGATTTTCGGCGTTGAGAGCGATGCAGGGAAAGTGCTGCTCGTTAGCCGCGAAAAGTATTATAAAACACGGCCGAAAATAATTCACGGTTCCGATGCACGTCGCAGGTTTAGATCCAGTAATTTAATCAATCCGATAAACAACCTCTTGAGGTGCTTTTCATAAAATTTAGATTACATTAGCGGTCGGTCGTTAGTCTCTGACAATGAACCGAGGCTGACGGATCCTTTATTTTTGTCCGTGATATTGTCCCCGACAATGTTACGGTTGCCCGTCGTAAGAATTGCGCGCGAGAAGTCGTAAACCCGCGGCGCTTCATTCTCGATGCATCTCCAGGTCGGAGAAACTGATGTGAGAAACGTTGACAGGGAAGAGTGCCAACAAACCGTTCGACGGACTTAAGTCGTCGCACTGTCGCGAAATACGGGTGACAGTCCGCCGTGATTCACCTTTCTCGAATGGACAACGCAATAATTATCTGACGCAACATTGATTTCCTTCAATCCCCCTTATTTTAAAGCTCCTTCCTTAAACCGGATTCTAAAGCAAACAAATTTAATTGCGTCCGTCCGGTGCTAATATACATTATGTAAAATCGAAATGAACGTGGAAAATGAAATAATTTGCTTAATTTAATTTTAATTGTTTTAAAACGTTTAACTGCGTTAAAGCATTAATGGTTCTGGAATCCACGTTGAAAAGGCGAAATGAGAATGGAGTGTAATTGATTTATGATAAATGCATCTCCATTTGTTACAGTAGAATCATTGCAATTAATTACGATATAACAAAATGCAACAACGCAGTAAATACCTTCGTTATTGCAAACTCGATTTTGATTTATTTCTTTCGAGTGCCGTGGCTAGCGCAGTAATAGTCGCGCAACAATTTTCTGCAGTCTGATCGATACTTTGCTTTATTTAAAAAAAAAATGTATTTTTTTTTTAATTAAATTCTCCTAAGTAGAGAACATTCAGTTACGTTCAATCGAAGAGTACCCTTCAGAGATGAGAGTCCGTATTGAAGTAGGACGATCGCGTAAAACTGCAGCATAACGGCGTGTAATGCCGCGTTACATTGTCATTATCTGAAGCGAGCTCGTCTTTCAGCTGCGAGGGCTGCAAGGGATTCTTTAAGAGGACCGTGCGTAAGGATCTGTCGTATGCCTGTCGCGAGGAAAAGTCCTGCATCATCGACAAACGACAGAGAAACCGCTGTCAGTACTGCCGGTACCAGAAGTGCCTGGCCATGGGGATGAAGAGGGAGGCAGTTCAGGAGGAACGTCAGCGCACCAAGGAGAGGGATCAAAGCGAGGTGGAGAGTACGAGCAGTTTGCACGCGGACATGCCGATCGAGCGCATCCTCGAGGCGGAGAAACGGGTCGATTGTAAGATAGAGCAGGGAAATTACGAGGTAAATATATTCGGGCCCGCTGATGAAGATATCGCGTGTCGATGCGTGCCGCGCGTGGGCGTATTTCCTCCTGCGAGAAAATTAAGCGGAAGTTTAGATATGTAAACGAAATGCTTGTTTAAGGATGTACGTCAGTCGCGATTAGATAGATCTTAGAATATACCGTTCCTAATTGTAAGAATAATCTCGCGATGCAAATAAGAATTGATTATATATCAGTTTTTATTCTTTTTGAAATGAATTACAATTTTCCGCTCACAACTAGTCTTTGACAAAAATATATATGAGATGAGAATCGGGGATCAAACTCGAAACTCGATCCATTTTCATGTGAAATTACGCGTCAATTAAAAAGTTATTAGATTATATTATAAAAGATAGCGCAAATTTAAGTCGGTGAGATCTTTATAGAAACGTAGCTTGAATGTAAGTTTATTGAAATTTTAGAGATAATATAATTAGTCGTCCTACAAAGAATCTTGACATTCTAATCGTCACTAATAACTCTTTGTAGAACGGCTTTCTCGTTGAAACGCATTTTCCACTAATTCGCTATCTTTTATAATGCGCAGAACACAATGTCACACATTTGCCAGAAGACGGGTCAACAAATCTTGCAGCTGGTGGCATGGGCAAAGCATATCCCGCAGTTTACGTCGTTGCCAGTTGAGGATCAGGCGATTTTGCTCAAGGCTGGCTGGAACGAGCTGCAAATAGCTGCCTTCTCCTACCGTTCCATTGAGATGAAGGACAGTATCATTCTGATAACGGGCACCACGGTGCATCGAAATTCGGCGCAACAGGCAGGCGGCAGCACGATATTCGATCGCGTGCTCTCGGAGCTAGTGTCGAAGATGCGAGAGATGAAAATGGATAGGACCGAACTCGGATGTCTTAGGTAAGTGGCGAAAATAATCTTTAACGGATCTTTAATGAAACTCTAATGATTGAATTGAAACGTGAAACGAAAACTGAATGTCAATGTCTCTCTGCTCTTATCTTTTTTTTTTATATAAGCAAGCTAAATTGAGCGAATCTAATTAGCGAATTATCTAATTGGCTTTCGGCTCTAATATTAACCTTGTTTTTTTTATGTGCAGAGCTATTATTCTTTTTAACCCCGACGTGAAAAACCTCAAGACCACCACCGTCACTCAAGTCAGCTTGCTGCGCGAGAAGATCTATGCCGCTTTAGAAGAGTACACCCGCGTAAACTGTCCGGACGACCCTGGCAGATTCGCCAAGCTGCTGCTTCGCCTGCCATCCATCCGTTCAATCGGACTCAAGTGCCAAGAGCACCTATTCTTCTCCAAGATACTCGGCGAAGCACCGCTCGAAAACTTCCTCACGCAACTATTGGAGACACCTTCGCCGGATCCTTAGGAGCAGAAGGTGTGCCGCGTGGGGCACACCGATATATAAAAAAGTAAAGAAAATAACACAAAAGGAAGAAGTAAAAGAAGACGAAAACGACAAATGACGATGACGACTACGACTACGACGAAAGAGGATAGGACCCGCATTCGAGTCGAGTTTCGCATTCGAGATGCAACGATTTCTGTACTACGCCGCCTTTTCCCGCGTCGCAGTATAGACTATCCGTGTGTCGAGCGAGGTGGAATTTACTTACTTCTCTGAATCGTCACCCCTATCTCTTCCCTCCCTCTCTCCCGTGTTTCCTCCTCGCCCTGTTATTTATGTTTTTGTTAGAGCTTAGCGACTCTTATGTCCAGCGTAAGGAGGCGGTCTCACTGGCCGACGATGCCACGCACGTACGGGAAAATGACATAAATGCGTGCGCGACACGTCTGCGTCTTTGTACAGCTTGTATACGCCTACATCTGAGCACAATCTGAGCGCGCTAGACAGCTGCGGTCTGCACAATCCAAGTTTCGATGTTGTTCGATCAATAATTAGTTAATAATTTGTCGAATCGATTAAATTTGTTACGACGATTATCTATATCTTAGCTATATCTACAAGACGCAAATGCAATCGATAGAAATTTATTTCGATTTATTAAATGGATAAATAAAGTTTGACAATGTTAATTTATGGAAAGCTGCATAGATAAATAGAGAATTATCTATGCAAAATATTGTTAATCACAATCGCTGCCTCTTTAGCCTGCGACATGTGTCGTGCCATCATCCGAGCGAAGATCGTGTCCCACACGATATTTCGTGCCGATCGATCCTTGTTTCGGACAGACATCGCGTCTTCGTCGGACCGCACCTTTCACAGTCAAGTTCCTAGAATTATTAAGTTTCTTTTTTTTTATTTTTGCACTTTGTTACTTTTCGGTCTCTCTTTTTTTTTCGTCTTTCTCGTCTCTCTTTCTCAATGTCGCTGGGTTGCTTCGGTAATCCCGTTTTTTGACGGCGGACGCTCGACGAAGACGCAGTCTGTGCTCGCGAGTTCTCGGACACCTTTACATTCCAACTCTGCCTCGATTCGGATCGTTACTTTAAAGAGCCACTATTTGCATATAGATATGTATACATACATACTTGCATCAATGCGTATCCCCTTACGCTCAGTGCGCAAGTTTAACGATAATTTATTGTTTTGTATTTTAGAGTATAGGAGAGAAAACGAACTTACTAATTCATTATTAATTATTAATTAAATATACACATGGTAGCCCCCCTTTTTTATGCAGCATGTGTCCGTGATGGAATATCAGAAGTGCAACAATCTGACGTCAGAGCGTGCGAACGAAGTATTTACTTTCTAGGTGTTAGGGTTTTCATTTATCTCTTTGTTTCTATTTTTTTTTTTTTTTTATATAAAATGCACGCTCGGATATATACTCGGATCTTCTTCGTTAATCTTTAACATTTAGATTTAACGATATGACAAACTCTTACTACGCGTATACTTTTGCAAGTACTGGAATGCTGTTTTCTGTGTCTGGTACAAATTCGACATGGCAGCAAATAGAGTAGAGAGAGTATAGACATTTTATTTTTCTCATAGTTTATTGGCAGTGAAATTTGTTTTCCCCCGGAGAATGTTCAATGCACGAAAGCAAATTAAAAACAAAAATATAAGAGCTCTCGAATCTTCGAAAATAACAGAGATATTTGAAATGTATAATTATATTATAAAAATTTAGCATACGATAAGAATTAATTGATCGTGGACACAGGATTAAGATAGAACCCTCTCGTTGTTAGTAATTTACAGAATTACGTATCACATGACATGAGCTGATAGATCCGACAAATTTGTAAATTACATAAAGCAGAGCATCTGCATATGTTTGCTCAGCGGTTTATTTTCTAAATTTAAATGTTATTAGATATATAAAGATATGTACAAAACGTATATATACATATATATATATATATTTTTCTCGAGATTGTTAATTACTATTCTATCTGTTGACTATTTCTACTTGTGGAGAAATTGGATTTAACGACATAATTTGTGATAGTCAAATTTTAATAGGTTTATGTCAACATTACGTTGACTCAGTTCTTCGTTTGGAAAAATTTTTAGATGTGTAATATTGTACAATAATAATTTGTTCGTTTAATAAAGATACGTAAATGTTTATAATAGATTTATACGTATCGATATTTTTAACGAATTTATGAAGTTTGATAATTATAATTAATGCAATTACGTTATAAAATGTGAGCATTCGGATGTAAAATTAATTTTTTATTTTAAATAAAGTCATTGTGGAATAACATTTCATCATTTTGCAAATATTGTACAAAATATTTGATGCTTTTCGGACTCTTTCAGCTCTAATCATTGATACGATTTACTCTACTACTCTAGAAATAGTAAGGGAATGATCATACTTACTTCAATAATATAAATTATGATAATATTATTGTATATTATTAAACATATTTCTATTTTTGCGTGAATGCCTACGATTGTTAGTTGTTGGTTATTGTTATCTACTTGATGAGAGTTTTTAATGTTATGCGTACCGTGGGAAACAAAACACAATATTAAATTCATAATTTTTTTTATAACATGCTGGAGTTACTATTCATTTCAGATGCCTATTTTAGCGTTTTTATTTTTATCATTCAGGGAAGACGAGTTATATTTAACGGCGTATTAATGCGGATGCAGGAGCAATATTGAGTATGTAAAAATTCAACTTAATTTCTCACACACACATATATATACATATATATACATATATATACATATACGAATCAAGTCATTTTTGATTTATTAAGTAGGAGCGCAGATTAAAGAGCGAGATTCTTTACCAAACTTCTCGTTTGATTGTACAATTGTTACTTCAATACTTTTATTGACGAAGCACCTGACCAAAATTACCTCTGAATAATCGCGCTACTAGCGATCACCTCTTCAAATTCCTCACAAAATATAAAACGATGCTGTAAGTGACCATTAGGATTGGAGGGCGCGAATGAAGCTACCTGTGAATGAAGTTTCATATAAATATATAAATGTTAAAAAAAAAACGGAAATATCTATACATATATATATAAATAATATATGAATATATATAAACCGAATTCTTTCACACAAATACAAATGCAACAACCTCAGTAGTGATCAGGAAAACGGGAAAAAAAGAATTAACAAAGATAAATGACAGATTAATGAGCTCTATGTCCTGCGATCAGATACATAATATAAGGTAAGAGGATTTACAAGAGTGGTCTTTGGAATGCCGTGATGTTTTACTAAAACATAAATAATACACTGAGCTTCTTTCGCGAAGCACCATTCGGGTGAAATGCTGAATCGTGTGTGTGCGTGTGTTGTGTGTGTGTGTACCGAGTATACTTTAATATAAACTTAAATGCTTTTGCCATACTTCTTTGAAGTATCATTAAAATGGTACGATGCTCAAATCGTGTGTAGTAACAGTCTTATCTAGTAACAGTGTCCTAGAGTGGAAGAATTGGGTGCGCTGTGTAATCTTTCTGTACAATAGAACAGCAATGGATACTACATTTTACTTTTGTATCTCCTTTGCTTTTGTATCTTGTACTTATATGAACTCCGAACATTATCTTTTTTTCGTTGCATGCCTTTTTTTCTTTCGCTCCTCTCTTTTTCTCTTTCTTTTCGATAATTTTGACGTTTAATTAACATAATCTTTAATTTGTAAAAATCCTAGCTTCTTCTGTATCACTTCAGTGTTTAAAAACCAAGGCATCTTTTTAGCATATTGAAACTCTTTCTACGCACCCATTCTACATAGATCAGTACAAATAAGTTTAATAATAATAAATAATAGTAATAATAACAATAATAATGATAATAGTAATAATGGTACCGATAATGTTAATAATATATCGTTTACTCTTATCAAGCGCGTAAGGTATACCCAAACTTAACAAAAAAAAAATAATAGTAGCAGGTGTCCTACTAAAAGTACCGTACCTTTAACGAGCTAAACTGTAAGCCAGTATGTTACATCTATGTATAAACGTCGTACAATTTACGTATGGGCAATCTCTAATTAAGAAAGTTGATAAGTTAACTCTTGTATGACTGCCATTATGATCAAATATTATTTCGAATAATTATTCGCGATGCGGACACTCCGCGAAGAGTTGGCCGTTTTCGTCATTTCATCTGGCCCGCACGGAGGTGTGAAAGAGAGAGAGAAAGAGAGCACGTTTATACACACGCGACAAACACACACGAACGTTCGTTGATAATTTCGAATTTAGATCTTTCTCTCGCGAGACGACGACGAGGCGTATTTAAATCTTATATCTTAGGCGACACTAAGAAAAGGAAAGGAAAAAAAAAACACTCCGATTGCAAGGCCGATTGGATATTTCGTGAATTGTAATTGTATATGTCGATAAATGTTGAATGTAACATTCCACTTTACGGATAATCATTAATCGGCGTGTGCATACAAAATGCCTATCGAACATCGCTTTTTTATTTTTTTTTTCTATGCGATACAGGTCTCCTAACAGGATTATAATTCGCTCCGTTTCCGTAGAATCTTCGAAGCATCGCGACTTCCGCGGTCTCCCGCTTGCGTTACTCGGTGGGACGAAACGTGTTGTACGATACTCTGTCGCAAATATTAATTTATTTATTTCACTGGCTTTAATAACCAACGACACTATATATGGTTGTGCTCCGTAGATAGCAAAGCAATATANTTAATTGTACATGTATGCACACATGAGCATATATACATATAAATTTATATATTTGTAATATATATTTTACGCATAATAATATATATTATATATATTATATGTATATATATTCTTATGTGCATACATGTATGTGTGTGTGTGTGTACATCCCTCAAGAGTCCATCTCTATCTTTTCAAGCTGTAAGATTTCGTTTAGTTGACGGAAACGTTTCTTCATTTGCGCATTGTAGATTACGAAAAATCTGTCTACATACTTATACTATATTAACTACTAAACTATTAAGAAATACGCTTTTGTAAATGTACACCTTTTTTCAACTATAACGGTACGGAACATGTGCAAAGTATCACGTACGGAGGCGTCGAGTTCTCAGGTGAGGAGAGCGAATGTTTTAGGAAGAATAAGAGTAATATATTCACAGAAAGCGAGATGAGGGTATATAAAATAATATGTAGAAATGTAAGAGAGAGAGAGAGAGAGAGAGAGAGTTAGAGATCGCGATGTAGAAAAGGCAAGCGAGAGAGGGAGAGAAAGAGAGAGAGACTGAACGAGAGGATGAGAAATTGTTGGCAAGAATGTGCAAAACAAGGGGAGTGATGCTATGAATGTACTTGTACAACAGTATGGCTAGTAACAATCCCTGAGTAAAGAAATATAATGTACGGTTTCGCGCCAAGAGATAGATCGTCTATTCTGACTTATCTAAATATAATATTTTTATGAACTGAAAAAGACTGTCATATTTTTGTACCATTTACAGACCCGCCCTTGTAAATCTTTACTCACATTGTACGCTTATAACGAAGATAAATAAGTCACGATCGATTGATTTCCTTTTGCATTATGTTTATTAACTGTATTATTAGAGGCAGACAGGTTTTGTGCATCATACTTCCGTTTACGAAGCAGTAAAGTTCATATTTTTCACATAGTCGTTCGATTTATAATGGACAAATGTACAATATGATGGCTTACACATGTATGTGTGTATGTAAAGTGCAATATGTGACAAATATATAATATATACATGGCACTTCTACTATTTAAGGAAAGGGAGCTGAATGTAATAATTAAATTAACAATATTTCCAAAGCATCCGTATTTCTTAAAAATGTATGTATATATAAATGCTTGGACGCATCTTAAATTATATCACTTTCACAAATTACGTATGCTACATTCATTAACTACGGGGAGCAATCGAGGAATAAAGGAAGATCTAAATAAAAATGTGGAAAGTATAAATAAAATAAAAATTAGCGAAAAATTTTTTTATTTCTAATGGACATTAAGTCGAATACGGATCAGAAGTTATTGATTGCCACTTAATATGGATATTAACATAATAGTAAATTGTAAACATTGCATCATTGATGCAAGTCCATCACTGCAAGTTCTTTCCCCATCTTCCATTTTCTTTTTTATATTATAAATAAAATTTCCTAATACAAAATTGGACACAAAAACGAAAACATTTTTACATACATTTTTCGCAATTAATAGCTTGCACATTGTCATAAAGAATCCTGTTGCCGTTCCCTCATGTACAGAGTATGTACAATTAGTTATTAAGAAATAATCACTAACGGAGATTTTGCTGAATGTATTGTAAATTAGTTGCATTGCAAATTAAGGTTGGAAGTCGAACTGTTTTTTTATTTTTAACTAAATTTCACAGCTTCTCAGCATGTGTACAGTCTTGATTTCCGGCTTACCTGAAAAAGCACAAAAATGAAGTACTCTCTATCACTGATTAATATTAATTTTAAACGAAACAAAATGTTGTTTTATAATTGAAAATGTCTGGTAAATATTAGTCACTGCGCCTACAAAGTCGTCGCAGCGAGAATCTGATTACCAATTTGATCTAACATGTTTGTGCAGTGACAAACACAAATAAAAGATGTTGATCACGAATATTTACATGTATATGTTAATATTTAATTTCTTTTTTATTCTTCTTTCATATTATCGATTGTCATATTATATCATATGAAGATATTAAACACAGAATTAATATAGCATAATAGAAAAGAATGGAATGACGCGTGGCTCCGTGCTAATGCGACTGATTTTAGTAATGGGAGGGTCCTGAGTTCATATCCCAGTGGCTCCTCATCGCATATATATCCCATTTTTCGGACGCCTACCGATTGGAGACCGACTCCTCTTCTGAAGGAGAACCGGATTTTCATAATCGGTAGGTTGGAAAAGGGGAGGCACGATGGACCTAATCTGAGTGCCATAGGTGAGCTGAAGACCCTCCCCCTTACTATCATTATTATTAATAGAAAAGAATAAACTAAGAATATGACTCACAAAATTTGTCCACAATTGATTGAGTATCTAAGGGGTACTTAGAACTTTTCTTCTTCAAGACCATGCTTGAAGAACATGAGTACAGGCACAGACTCGCCATCAATTTCACGATATTCCATGAGACCCACAATTCCATCGATATCCATTGAAGTACCGGTGAAAAATTGCAATTCTTTGAACCGGCCTAAGATGTCCTTCATAACTTTATTCATATTTGTTTTAAACACCTCTACTTGATCAGGTGACTTTTCTTCTAACTTTGCTACTAATCTGTAAAAAGAATTTCACATTTACAGACAACTAATAAATACAAAAAGAATTTTTATATTTTATTTCTCACTCAAGAAAAGCAATATAATTCTCTGGAAATTATTATACAAGTAATTTTACCAGCAAGTAATATTAATGTTGCTTATCTTAATTCATTAAAAATTTAAAAACTTGTTAATAATTCCTTAATCTTTATGATACTTAAAAAAAATGTTCACGTGATGCAAGATATTATTCATCAACATAATATATTTTATTCACTTTTACTGTTACAGCAAAAATTAATTGAAGCCAAGTCCGCATAAAAGATACTTACTTCTTCATGTAATCTTTGAGGTATAACGTATAAGATTTTTTATCTCCAAAGGCAAATGTTTCCTGAAGGCGATGGTTTAACACAACATCTACGCCAGACTCTACTGCTTCATCAGTACCTTCATCAGCTTCCTCCGCAGACGGATTAAAACCAGCGATTTCAATATCACCTGCTTTACGGGTGATTAACTACAAAATTAAAAACATAAAAATACTATATCATGCAAAATACTTTAAAACTAACATATATTAGAGCTCTCTATCAGAAACATGTTTTAAAATACACGGGTACAAAATACATGGCACATGTAGTCGTTCTACATGTTACATATACAGATACTCATGAGGACTATTCGTTTTCGCTGTACTTTTGAACTAGTGTACGAAAGATATACTTTCTCTCGTTCTAACTTTGTGCAGAAGTGCAGCGAAAACGAACAGGCCAATAGGTACACGTGTAAATAATATATACACGGGAAATTAATTACAGAAAATTATCTATAAATAAATTTTGTCATTTTCAAGGATGCATTCTTATTTAAATATATATGCAATTTAAGAATATCTACATTATATGTTCTATTTAACGACTTTTTCAGCTCCTATTTAATTAACTATACCTTCTGCAACATTCTTTATATTTTATTTATTTAAACACTTATTAATTTATTCGTGTTTGAAATACACTTATGATCCATGCATCCGTATACACGCGGGTACATGTGTAAATTGTGTACCCGTGAAATAAGGAGCTCTAATATACATACATATATATATTCGTACCTTGCCATATACTTCGTATATCACATCGTCTACTAGCTTGATTTTGTAGGTATCGGAGAACATCTCGTCTCCTAAAATATATATATATATATAATGTTATAATTCTAAGGACTTCAAATTTTATTGTGTGCGGATTCTATATTCATGACCTAACCACACGTTATTACAGCAGTCATGAAATGTAGCGAACATATGGGAGGTTAGGAATTTGATAGAAATTTTATATAGAAATCAAACTATATTATCATAATCGTGTTAATCCATCGTGCAATATCGAAGCTTTTGCTTGTGATTCCGTTTAGAAAAATAATGCAGAAATATTTTTAAATATGTCCAAATATTGCCAAACTCGAAATACCATCATTAAAGTATTTCGCTCCCATTATTACAGCTCGGCAATAAAAATGAAAAATATTCGGTTTATGCGATCGCGGAAATCATTCTCCATTCACTTACCGGTAAAAAGATCCTTATAAATCTTCATTGTGGAAGATGGAGAAAGATTCAACTGCAGCTAAAACTAAACAAGACACGGTCACCCAAAGGAGCGCACCGGAAAAGAAGGAGACTCGGCGAAAGTGACAAGCGTCTCTGAATTTCGGCTCTGACGAATACATACCAAGACCGCTAAATACTCTTCCAATATCGTCCTGACATCTAGTGAAAAGTGAGAAGTCCTCTCGTACCGGGAAAATCAAGAAATTTGGAAATCTAATCAAATTATCGAAGAATCGACAAGAAAATATTTAACATGCACATAATAAACATTTTTAGATTTATGAAAACTTTATTTATAATGTTATATTAATATATAATATTTTATTAAGTCATGATTATGTTAAATAAAAATCTATTATAATTTTTCAATGAAATGCATATATTTATAATACAAATGTTTCTTGAATAAATCAAGATATTTATCATAAAAATTTTTTACAAGACTAACAGAAAAATAATATCATTGTGAATTCTTAGAAATTTGGAAAATTCCTGGAAATATGTAAAATTCTCGGAAATATCAATAAAATTCTTAGAATTTTAAACAGTGAGAAACCTCCACACCGATTATGTTCTAATATTTGTCCCATTTTTCAAACTTAATTTTACCAATTTTTGATCGTAATTCTTGGAAATCTCAGAAAATTGAGTGACACGATTGGTCGGCTACAGCCAAACTGAATAATATGATAATGTGATTGAAATGGCCTTAATAAAAATTAGTGCTTACCAAGCAATAACATATAGCGTTTTCGACTGAAGCGAGTTAACCCAACTCGGGTTAATTTTCGACCAATCACAATTATTCTTCTAAAGAATGGAGTAACCGTGATTGGTCAGTTATAAAAGAAACAAACCCAACCCGGATTAGTTTTACTTCAGTCGAAAACGCCAATAAAGTACATAGAGACGTTAATTAACAGATTCTCTTCAAAATAAAGACCTATTTCATTTTCAGAGAGTTCTCTTTCACACTCTCTCTCCCCGTCCTATCGATCAATGACACGTTAGCGCGTGAAAATTCTCACTAGATATTTTTTTTCTATCGTATTTGCTTTTGTAAACAATGCAATTACTTCATGAAAACTGATCTGAGAACGCTTGTCTATGCGCAAATTTTATCGAAGTGTTTCGATCGCAACGCCGAGTCGATAGCCGCGGAGGCCGCGGATGACATTGCTGAATGCTGATCACTGGTCATATCGAAGGCAGTTGAGCACCTGAGCAGTGAGCAGTCAAGACTGTCGACATTTTTGTGAGAGAAGCCATATTAAACAACAACAAGAAGAAGAAAGTAGCTGCGAATCGTTTCGACATCAGGTAAGCAATCGGTGATTATTCGTTTCGTCGTTGTACGCGAAAATCAGCCGCTGCTGCACTGGCTGAAAATTCTGCTTCTTGTCGATGCCAAGTCCGTCCATTTTGTCAAGTTATAAAGTGCGTCCCGTTTCATGTATAATGCATCATTTATCCTTGTTTATCTTTTGGTTATAGATAAATGGTTATAGATAAAAAGGATAAATGACGCATCGTGAGCATATGCGTGAAACGGAACCCACCTATAATCTCTCTTGCTGCACGATCGATCTAGGCGTTTCATTTAACGCTCTCAATGCTCGCTAGCAGGTCCTTATTTAATATTTGATTAACAAGGATGAAATGATTTCACGAACGTTGCGAGCGTTAAATGGAACTTACATCTAGTTGCGCATTAGGTTTGTAGTCACAAAACAAACTTTGGACTGTTCGGTTAAGGATAATGTGACTCTAGGTCTTATTTTGTATTGCGTCCAAAGCGGCTCCTAATATTGTCAATATTATTTTACAATTTACAATATTTAATCTATAGATTTGTTTATACTGTTACTACAGTTCAGCACAAGATTAAAAGTTAAAAACGATTGGCTCATTAATTTTTAATATATATATATTATATGTGTATTTCTCTTTTTTATTTACAGCTCATCATGCAGATCTTTGTAAAAACTCTCACTGGGAAAACCATCACCCTTGAGGTAGAAGCTTCTGACACAATAGAAAATGTCAAGGCTAAAATCCAGGACAAAGAAGGTATTCCTCCAGATCAGCAACG
>JAJVSH010000060.1:634789-703164 GCA_021460005.1 Tetramorium alpestre | reverse complement strand
AAAACCATCACTCTTGAAGTTGAAGCTTCGGATACCATAGAAAATGTGAAGGCCAAAATCCAGGACAAAGAGGGAATTCCTCCTGATCAACAGCGTTTAATTTTCGCTGGCAAGCAATTGGAAGATGGCAGAACTCTTTCTGATTACAACATTCAAAAGGAATCCACACTCCACTTAGTTTTACGACTTCGCGGAGGCGCACTCTTGTAAACTGGAAATCTACTGAAAGGTCCGTTAGTCGCAAATTGAATAGTATCAGTAGTATCAATAATAGCATTGATTACTTTTTTTAATTTGTGATTCAAGTCTATATCTGCGTATAACTTTCAATATTACTCGCGTCATAGTACAAGAATGTAAGAAATTGTAATCCAAATATGTATGTAAGCGGACGCATTCTTGTGCAATAAAGATGCAAGATCAAGATTAATATCTCTGGAATGATTTTCCGCGAACTTGAAAACTTAACCACATATTTCTTTTACAGAGCTTATTAAATAACTTTACAGGTATATATGTATATATTGTCGCATATAATTTATGATGCTCATTAATATTGTAAAATGAAATGCTAAGTTGCATTTTAAAGTAAATAATCTATTTCATCTAACTTCATTCATTGATTCTGATTCTAAATCATAGATATTTCTTCTAAACAAGATATATCTTTTAAGTGTTTGGTATCGCAACTAGTTTGAAAAATGAATACTGATAAAGTTACAAATGTATCTATTTTTAACTCAATAATAAGCATCATTATGTTTTTCCGCGTATCAAGCAGTGAAAGAAAGAAAAGTAATATATTCTTGCCAAACATATATTTATTAATATATAATGTATAAAATAAAAACATAGTTTGATGAAAGATTGCATCTCAGTTTGCACTGAATATATGTACGATTATATACATGATGATCGTGACATTAATTAACATTTATCATTAACAATTAACACAATTGCATATTCAGTATAAACATACATATATGCAAATGATATACATATATGAATAGCGATGCACAGAAATCAAAATTTCATAATTACGTAGTCATGAAATAATTTACACACTATACTGGTAATCTCTAAACAAACATGTCACATGAAACTTGTCCATTGCTGTGCACACTTTTATGCTGGTCTTCCTCACTGACTTCATATAATAATAATAAATATTCTTATACAGGTCCTGTAATAATTATTAATTATACTATTACGTTACACATTCTGTTACATAAAATTAGCAATCTTTTTTAACGATTATACATTACTCACCTATAAAGCTTAATAACACTGGTAAAAATATTAGACCATGCGCCGCACCGAACAAAACGATTCCTAAATACATTCTGAAATAAAAAACTCGGAAAATCTGCGACTTAGCGAACG
The DNA here is from genome assembly GCA_021460005.1 of Tetramorium alpestre. NCBI lineage: Eukaryota > Metazoa > Arthropoda > Insecta > Hymenoptera > Formicidae > Tetramorium > Tetramorium alpestre. Next base: position 701,781 of record JAJVSH010000060.1, on the reverse strand, counting down.
CTAACACTATGATTCCTACGAATTTGGTCAAAGTAATCCCGGAGAATACCTAGAAAATAGGACAAGAAAATTAATATGTACACATATATAATTTATTTAAATGTTTTACTTGTTCAAGAAATTCAAGGAATTCTTTAAAATATTTAAACTAAAAGATATCACTTGTGCTTCGCGACATTTAATTTAGACTTACAGAACTTCCCATGACGGAAAGAGCTTCCGATGCTTTACCGATTCTCGTTTTCGCTGTAGAAGTAATGTAGGAGTGCACTATATGGCTGCAAAATTCCACAGAGATACCAGCCGCCTATAAAAATTTATGTCTTAGCACATAATAACATTACATAGCAAAATTTATTACATAATGATAATGATTTAATAACTTTTAAAAATTGATACAATAATATAATGATTATATATACATACAGTATTAAATAATGATAAAATTTTATATGAATTATTAATGATAATAATTATTATAATTGAAATTATTTCATTGGAGAAAATGACAAAAGAAATGAATATAAATAAGTGAAATAAATATTAATAGTTTAACACAAACCATGACTACATTTACAAGAGAAACCGCATTTAAACTAATGTTCCACCAGTACATTAGGCCCGCTAAATCGATTATTATCATTAAAACAGTAAGGAGAACTATGATCGCAGAGAATAATGATAATCCTGTGAGAAATAGCGTCACTACGAAGATCACGACAAGGGATAAACTTATCGACGACAAGGTTTCCTGCCAGATGGTTAAATATTGCTCATAAAACACGTAGAACACACTGAAACATGTAACGAAAAATTTATTCGATAATTAATAATATACATATAGCAAAAAGTAATAGCAAAAAAGTACGAAAATAAAAAAAAGACTGATAATTTATTCAGCGTGACTAACTACATTTTTCAAGATTAGATATTTATTTAAAAATGTAGAATTTTTTAAATTGCAATTAAATTTTATTGCGAATCTTACCTATATGGAAATACACGAATATTTTTATCGGACACCTTAGCATCGTTGATTGTGTTTGTGATATTTTCCGATATTACTCTGGCGGCTTGCAGCGCCTCGTACCAGTCGGATGATTTTTTTAAGGGTGTATGGTAACCCATGAAATATGAATCGTTCACATCGGTCAGATCGAATTGATCATAGTAAAAGTTTATTGCCTGCTCAAACAAAAAGTTTTAGATTTATTATTTAAAAAATGTAATTTTATTTTAATTTTTAATTTTAATTTTAGCTAGTAACGTTTTGGAAATTGAAAAGAAATTTTTTTGGCACAATGTGCCAAAATGTTTCATTTAATAGCTTATCAAAACGCTAAAAAAAAATTTCTAATAATGTTGAACTCACATCGAGATAAGTGGCTCTGCCAGCTTTGGAGCAGTCTTTATCTGGAATGTCCTTCACGAAATAAGGAATATACTTTCTGAAACTCATTTCATCCGGACGAGAGATATTCTGATTAAGGATAATTGTACATGGTGTACAACGTTCTGTAAGTTATTTTATTATTATCAAGTTAAAATTGCTAAATAGCTAAAGAAAAAAATTATGTATAAGAGAACATGTCTCTCGAAAATTGATATTCTTTTTACATATGCATACATATAGACGTACGTATCAATTATAATTCTTAATATCATGTTGTCGATACATACGATTCTGATGTGGACAGAAGGATTGGTTGTTCGCGAAATATCTGCAGCAGCCAATCGTCGACCAATCAATATAATCATCTATCCACGATGAGGCTGGTTTAAATAAATAAGACCTGCAATTATTATTAAAATAATTATTAAATTAATAATATACAATTATTAATACTAAAGATAAAATTCTTTCTTCGTGTGTGATGTTTTCAAGTAACTTTCTGCTTAGTTATAAAGATCTCCGGAAAAATATTGCAAATTGATCAACAATAACGTAAAAGAATATAAAATTAACATAATGAAACACAAATTAATATATTGTGTTAAAATGTGAAGTAGAAAAAAATATGTTGTTCACATTTCCTTAGTTTATGTTTTGTAACACACATTTTTTCGAAATTTAAAAAATTGAAAGATACAAACACGGCAGATTGTTTCGCAGCTGAATATATCTGTGTGTATAAGGAATCCGAATTGCATCCTTGACCTCCGCATATAATGTTCTGTACCTCCCTCTTGCTGTAATTTAAACCTTCTGTCACAACAAAATATACAGGTGGGCCCATTGATAAAAGTTCCTCCATGTACTGAAATATAACTTTCATTAAAGTTCTGCAAATGCAATTTAATATATAATAATTCTAAAAATAACATAAAACAAATGTATTCTCTTTAGTTTTAATAAGAGATTTCTCGCGTTAATTTTTAAGCATAAATGATTGACTGCGCGTTAAATTGTAACAATTATGATAAGATGATTTTCATTGTTTTCATGGTTTTTTTCGATATTATTTACCGTAAAGTATTTAAGAACGTAAGAATCTTCGGGCATCGACAACTTCTGGTCCAGTCCAACTTCGATTTGCGGTAAGACTATGATATGAGTAGCAAGAATGGCAACAAAAATCGTTAGGACAACAATTCTGACCGGCGTCTTCATCAGAAATGGTGTGTAAGTACGCTCGAAGATTACATGAACGATACCGTCGCGTTCGTCGACATTCGAGTTATCTTTGACGGAAATACAGCACAAAACATCCAGGCGATTACTCTGAAAAATATCGATTAAAAACTTATGCATGTTAAACTTTCAGAATCTCGTTAGAATTGAAATATTAATTATTTGTTAAGTAAGATAATTAAAGTCTTACAAAAATTGAATAATTACAATAATGTGAATATAATTAAAATATTATCAACTTGCATTTGTTATATTAATTGTTAAAGACATAACTTCTTTTTCATAGAATGGCGAAATTTTTATTAAAAATGTGTACAATTTACCTCAGCTCTTTGAGCATCAAGGGACAATAGTGCGATGAAGGCCGTTATTTGAAGAAGGAAATTAATTAAAATCGATAGTGAAGCGTACATCGCAAAGGTATTGACCGCTGGCATTGCAGAAAATGCTCCTGAAATTTTTATTTTTTTACATTATAATTACGAACACAGAGAACATTTCTCTTCTTATTTAATTTTTTAAAAATAATTTGTATGATATTTTTACGTACGTACCAATAAGAAAACAGAAACATTCGGATGTGCTGGTAAGCAACATCGAAGGTCCGACTGCAGCCAGAATCCTACCGATGTGTTCTGGAATTGTTTCATCGGTATGTCGAGGATTTCTCTGATGATTTTGCACCAAGATGAAAATGTTGTCGACTCCGACAGCCAGTACTAAGAAAGGAATTACCTAAACAATAATTTACCATTGAATTATTGTTTTTACTTTACTTATTTTAATTTTAATTTTTGACAAAATTACATACTTAATTTTTTTTATTTTATACAATACCTCGATTGTGAGCAGAGTGGTTGGCACGCCAGCAAAGCCAAAAATACCAAGAGAACAACCAACCGATGCTATGACTATAATGATTCCACCGACACTCAATACGATTCTGCTTTCAGTCTAAATTGGAAAATTATAATTAAAACATTTTGCGCCATATATTTATGTATCTGAATAATTTTGTGATATTAATTATAACGACAAAAACTTACGAAACAGCCAACAACGGAAGCCTTGAATTTGCCGAGAGCTAAAGCGACATAAACGAACATGACAAGATAACTGATAACCACCGTTAACACTTCCGCTTTCGACGTCCTGTCTAATTCATCTTGTATCGATTTTTCGGTGGACCATGCGACGTCCATGATTTCCGATCGACCATCTTGGTTCCACTTTTCCATAAAATCGAGAAAGCTAAAATTTACAATAATCGCGCGATTTGGTACATCTAATTTATGATACATTAATAATTATTTTTCGATTCTATTTCTCTCTTTTTTTTTCTCTTTTGATTTTTACACACCGTTGTTCCCATTTATAGATCGATTCGAGTTTCGTCTCGTTGAGTGAATTTTTTACCAGAAATGTTAAGACTAATCCGGTCGCTTTAATATAATCCGCGGAATTATACTGAAATTCGCCTTCTCTGAGAAAACCTCCGATTGCGATGGCAGGTAGTATGGGTCCTTTGTATGGCGCCAGACAATCTGGATTAACAGAATTTCTGAAAGGCAATTTATTAAGAATTAAATATAAAATTTTTAAAACAATTTTTATAATATTAGAAAAAAATATGGTTTTAGAAGAAAGATCCTTGTTACTAAATTTGTTAGACATGTTCACATTTTTCTTCGATTGGGAAATTATTTGCTTTAATTGAATTGAATTATTATTAATATTCTAACTTATAAATAATGGATTTAAGAAGCGTAGAATTATTACTGTCATAAAATTTTTATTGACTATATTATTATTGCACGATTTATTAGGCAAATAAACGTAAAAGTGTAGATTGATGATTACTTACTGCATACATTTGTACAAGTGATCCAAATAGTTAACTTCATATCCGTCTGTTGAATTTTCTGTTTTATTGAAAGTTTCAATACTATTCTGGAAATATCCCCATATACTTTGCACAGTGCAGAGATCAAGAGTAATCGGTCCAGTAAAATCGCTTTGTACGGGAGCATAGCAGATCTTTTCCAGTCCTTCTTCGGTTTCTTGGCCCAACTACGAAAATATTTATATTATTAAAAATATTATATCTCGCAAACTGAACATTAAGTTCTTTAATTATACCGACGTACTTGAAAAATCTGCTGCTGCAGATTATATACTTCTAGCAAGAACTCCTTATCAAACACTGGTCCAAACTCCAGAACTCCAGTTGGAGTATTATGCTTTACCTATCGTGATATGAAAAGAATTTATTTTCATATTAAGAAAATAGAAATTTGTTAATATTAAAGAGTATATTGCAATAAAAATCTAATCTGTCGAGAGGGAATGTTAATTTTACATATTACGAGTTTTATTTTCGGGTATACAATATATAAGTATACAAAAAAATTAGAGTTATATTACTATCATAATCATCGCAATGAGTATCTTACTTTATCAACTCGAACGGATTTTATAAAGATTTGTTCGGTCCGATAAAATGGCTGGAATCGGTTATCAAAATAATCCTTTTCTAGCCTCGATCTGCTACTCGGCGCTGCCCATATTTCTATGGGATTTACCGTCACCGAAAGATAATTGATTCCGTGACACAGACCAGCAACAATGTACGAGACCGTGAACAAAGTGATAATGGGATACTTGGCGAACACTGTTGAATATTGAAAATCGTTAACATTTATTACTTGCAGATTAGAATTTATTTTTTTGCACATTATATAATTATATAGTAGCGAAAAAATTATTTAATGCTATCAAAAATAATAATTTTCTGCAAACATGATTTTAAATTGTATCTAACTATGTAAGAAATATATATTTATTAAGTATAATTAAAAAGTAATATAATTTTATTAAAAATTGTATTACTTTCGTGTAAAATACTGTATCGTATACGTGAAAATATTATTATTAATAGATTTCCATTATTAAGATATCGCGTACACACACATAACATAAAATTTATAAAAAACATGTAATTACCTGTTCCCCATACAGCAAAGGCTTGGGGGAAGATTTTTTGATAACTTTGTCTGCAGCTTCCGTTTGTCTTTCTTGGCGATCTGATAGAATCTAGAATAGAATATTTAGGAATAAAATACTTAAATAATTTCAAATTAAATAGAAAAAGATTTTTTAAATTTCAGCATCAATTAAAGATCGATTTTCCTACTGTTCATACCTTTCTTATGCTTCTTGAAGAAAATATACACGCCACTTGCTATAATTGTGATTGAAATAACAAGTATAGCCGTTATGACGCCGTAGCCATTAAATTCGCCGATCATAAACTCGTGTGACTTAATATTTAATTTTATGAAGGGACAAGCGTCAGGACAGTCTACGCAGCTGCAGGCTATGGTCGAATTCTAGCAAAACCAAAAAAAAAAAGAAATACCAAATTTAATATGTTAAATTCAAAATAAATTAATAAACTTCGTAGATCCTTTCACACGAAATACTGGAAGCGATACTCTAACACTTACGTCGTAAGGCTCGCTGCACATTTTAGTTGTAGCATTCCACGGCTCGTCGCCCCATTCGTCAGGTATGTCGTAAACATATGTCATCTGGAAGGGGATCATAGGATTGATTTCGAGATTGCCCATGAAGTCGTACCACCTTTAAGAATTATACGCCGTATGTATTGTTTGTGATTTTGTTTTATTTTATTTTATTTATTGCTCCGACNATATCGTATGTGCGCATCATACTTACAATTTTGGATTGCACCTGCTGGCTCCAGTTCCAATGCCCAGACCGCAGCCCATATCCATAGCCATATTTCCGCTAGTAGGATTGACAATGTTTTTACAAGAATCATATGTCCCATTTATGAATTTTTCTGTGATATGAATCTAAAATACGGTTAGCAATATTAAAATTCTTTTCATAATACATTAATTTTTGTCTTGCTATTAAAATTATCCGTTGCTTTAATTAACATATTAATTTATTATTTGTTCATATTGATTTTTAATATTTATTATATATATTTATTATTACTAATTTTGTTATTTATACGCTATTATAAATTATAAATATATTATAAATATATTAATATTTATAATATTATAAATATATTAATTTATTATTTGTTCATATTGATTTTTAATATTTATTATATGTATATATTTATTATTACTAATTTTGTTATTTATACGCTATTTTATTATTTGGTCTTTAAAAGTTTAATAATACAGTTGCTTATCTATTTTTTTCTACGTTAATTTTTTATGTATAAATTTTTTTTTTAGAAGATTAAAAAATTTGTATAAGAATCAAAACTCTTAAGATTCACCTCAGATTCGACGACAAACTCGACACCGTTCTCTTCGTCTTTCTTGGTCACCTTCACGAATCGACCCTGTTCGGGACTGCAAGTTAAGTCGCAGATCAATCGAAACATATTTCTTATGCAGGTTGGACACCTGCCGAAAATGCCTTCCGCCATATTCATGCTACTATCCATCGTAAAGATCTGCTCGGCGGTGCAGCATGTAATCAGCGATTCGTCTGCAGGACATCAAACATCTTGCAATTACATAAGCGCGCATAATTATCCTCGGAAGCGGAGACACTCCACCAATTGCTACCGATCTCGCAAAAATATACAAACCGTCGTTCTCAAAGAAGTGCGGACATCTCTTCTGTAGAATATTTTCAGCCGTCGAGTTGTTAATCGGCTGGGCGACGACGTTCTTTGCCACGCACGTCCGCGGAAGTAAAGGATTAGGAGTTAGGCCTCTTCCGCATTCACCGTACCACGCACAATACTGTTTATCCGCCGAAACCGAGATGCAACATAGCGCGAGAAGAAGACCAAGCGCTTCCGGTCGCGCCATATTATGGCTGTATTTGTTAACTGCTATTAATCGAGGGGTTTACGCCGAGAAATCAATTTCGTATCCCAGTAGCAACTGATGTCCCGCGACAACGAGAATTCAAGCTCGCAGCTTCAAGACGTTGCTATTATCGCGGGCAAAACAATCGCGAGCAAGATTAACGTGATAAACACCACTCTTCGGCAATGTACTTCCTCGGACGAATTCTCATCTCGCGCTTTCATTCTTTCCCGCGGGCCCGCACAATAAATTCTTCCGCGCTCGATTGTACATTATTTATTTTAGTATACAATCGTAATTTCGTTCGAATTTTATGTGACAACTTCGTTCACGCCGAATGAATGCACCGTAATCCTTTCCGTGTAATTTTATAATGTTCACTGCAAACTGTAAAGTCGTATCGTATCGTAAGTCGTTAGTTTACGTCACTTCGCAGATCTTTCAGCGAAGTCACCACGGATTTATTCGTCGAACTGTCGGAATACATTCGCGAGAATTTTGAGATGTCCATTATTCCCCTTTCCAGATTGAATGAACAACTGTCTTGAATGATCGGCACCTCATCATATCAAATCGCGTTTATCGGGCAGTCTGATGCCCCCGGTAGCTTATCATGCAGGTGAGAATTCAAAGCGTTTTCTTATCAACGGTACGTATTAAAAGCGAGATGTTGAAATTTTTTTAGTTGTTTTATCAAAATTGAATTAGAAATAAGTATTAAGAAAACCTATTGTTACTTGACAATACCTTATTATCTTCTCCTGTTTTATTAGAAATAAGCAAAATAGGAATTATAATAGGAATAAATAAATTGTCGCTATTGTAACGCTTGGCCTCTTATCCACCTTTAGTTTCCGTCAGAATGACATTTCCTATGTGCATGCAAATGTTCGAATATTCTTTCTAATTAGTTAAATTCTTAAAATGAATTTAATTCAAGGAATTAGAAGCCAATCCGTTATTTAAGCGGATTTTACTATTTAATTTACTCACCTGCAATATTTATTAATCGCTTCACGACTCAGTCAGAGATTATCGAACACCTGTGAGATTACCGATATCTTATATCCTTATGAAACAATGTGATAAAACTTTTTGTACTTATGTTGCAAGCTTTTGTTTTTATGTGTCGCGCGACGTTCGCTTGAGAAGCGGAACATATTGGCATATTGGCGTATGGCCTTTGATCATTTTTTTATCTTAGTATTCTATTTTTATATTTATAATTTTAACAAGTGATTTACTGTTCAATATTTAATTATTAAGAACTCGATTCTTAATAAATATTTCAAAAATGTGCAATAAGAAAGACAATTTTAGCAAAATGAATGACATTATCCAACAATATTTCTTAACTGACTATTTAATCTTCTTAATAATGTTCGCAAAAATTTATTTTAAATTTCAATAAATAAAGTTACAATAAATTGAATATATTGGCAATTTATTACGAATGTAATCGACGCGATATAACAGGAAATTCCAAAATAGGATTAACTGCTTGTCATCTCAGGGAATAAAACCAACAGAGTTTCCATAATGAATAATCATATTTTAATGACTCAATGATTGTACAAATGGATCACTCTTAAACGTCTCCGCATACAACCGAGGAACAATAACAACGAATATAGCAATCATCGTAATCATAATATATCCCACTGCTAACGTACCGTTCACGTAACGAGTTGAGAAAACGTAAAGGGTTCTTTTTTTTTTTATACTCTCTTGCGCGTATCCATATATTTTCGCGCGCTCGCATACGCTGCAACATTTAATCTCATCCTTGGTTCTCGCGACCCCAGCTCGTTTTACGTTTCAACGCAAGGAAGAGACTCGTCTCCGTTATGTATCTCCGTCTTACTTTTCTCGTTTCCTCTGGAAAGACTCATTACATCGTTATACGCTATTTCGTCTTCGTTTCGTTATCACCCGCCCCCGTCCTTTCCCTCAACTGTGCCCCTATAACGTCTCTTCTCTTTCTCTCTCTCACTCACTCTTATATATCCTATATATTTATATATATAATAATCCTACCAATCCCGCATTTCTCTCTTTCAGACCCTCTCTCGTCTTTTTATTCTCTCTTTATTTCTCTCTCTCTTTTTCTTTCTCTCAATATAATATTCTCGGTGTCCCCAATAAATACCCAAGGTATCGCCCTAATCGTAGGTGTATACCCCCAAATATTACTATGTTCAACGGTAGCGATAAAGTTTATATATATCTATCAATAAAATTTCTGGAAGAATGTCAATAATCATACAATAGACGATCAATCGTTCGACGATCCACTGCGTACCCGGGGGGGTGAAAAATATGAAACTCGGTACTAGGCCAACTATTGGGATACGTCTCCGAGCTTGAGTGTCTCGACCCTGTTCGATTTTTGTTTCCTCCGACTTGACTCATCGCTGAGGAAAGTGCGTAAATGTGTGGGTTCGTCGTTGGAATCGCGAGCAATCGGATGGAGATTCGTTTAATCCTGTTTGTAGACGAAAATTTTATCAAATATCTAATCAAGAAATGAATTTCTGGAATCGATGTAGTTCCTCAGAAGGTCTCAAAAGTATCTCATTTTTTAAATAATTATTTATAACATATTTTAAATAATTATTTAATCATTCGCTTTCTTCGCGGAATATAATATTACATAGATTTTATGTTGATTGGGAAGAAACATTTATGAAAGATTAAGTGTGTTAGCGGACTGTAACCTGCCTGCATTTTGTTCTTTTTTATTTTATTTTATTTTAATATTTGCAGGAGAAGCTTTCATGATTCTGCGAACGTAAATATGAAACAAATGATTTTTGAAGATTATACAAAACGTATGTACATTTATACGAAATACTGTTGTAAAACAATTGTGATTGAATGAACCTTAACCTTTGATGATATCATATTTTTACATCTTCACGAGATTTCTTAAGTGAGAAGATAAAGATAAACATGCGAGGCGCACTATCTTAAGCTCGATTAAATCCGATTAAAAGACACTTGGCCGCGATAAAGTAACGGCGACGAGACGCTTTTCAATCTATATATGTGTGATAGACAGGAAGAAAGCGCCCGCACTTTGAATGCACAAGAAGAGACAATCATGCTTACTACATTGTTTACACAGCTGTGGACTTAGATTTCACTTATCAGAGATAATGCTCGTGTCGGGATAAGGATAAATCGATTTCGCGTTTATCGCAGACTATCTATGATAGATGTCCAAGATTGTCCTGCGCGAAACTCTGGACAGAAAATCCTTATAGGATCATGGAACTGTCGTGGTATGGAAAACGGTACCTTTCGATAATAACTTAGAATATAATCGCTGTTATCCGCGCGCGGGAGAGCGACTTCTCAGTGTGTCACGCACTTTCCTCAGCCTCTTTCTCTCGAATGTCCTCGTAGATCCTCCGACAGGAAGGATACGGGGGTCGAGGAGAAAAAGAAACATCGACTCTCGCTCGGAGGCGCGCCTCTCTCGACAGAATTTATACAATAAAATTTATATATAGTAGACAATGCAATAATTCGAGCAACAGAAGGTCCTCCGTAAGTTTTTTTTTCCTTAAATCTGCACGTGTGTTCTCGCCTATAGTAATTAGTAAGTAGGTATCTTATTATTTTTTTTTTCGCTGTCAGATCTTAACCGATGCCTTATTAGATATATTTTGTGTGACTGTTTCGTGTACGTGTCCCGTGCATGATCGCATGTGAATTGTGTCCACGAATGCGTGTCTCTCACGTGACATGTATCTGTTTGTATCTTTCGTTCCTGCCATCCTCTTTATTGATACAATGAGCTCCTGAGCAAAAGGCGATTAGAATAAGTCTAAAAAAATCTAATTCTAAAGTCATTAAAAATGCCTGCCTAACTTTCCTTACGGCTAAATCACACAAAGCTTAATTTGCTTGCAAAGTAGATTTTCTTGTGTTAAGTACAAGAGAATTATTCTGAAGTAAAATGATTTTAACTCATGTCGTTATTTTAAACAGCGATTTCCTAGATTTTTTTTTTGACGACTCATCTATTCGGGCAAAAATTAATAGCAACTTTATATATTTCAGAAAAGTTACATTTAACGAACTCGTTGTTTATCGCAAATAATCGTTCAGGAAAATCAAACTGTAAAATCGCAGCGTTAAATTGTTCAAGTCATTCAAGATAATAATGTTATCTTTCTCTTGATTTAAGTTTCTACACAAATTTCCGTTCACTCACGTCGATGAATCAATATTTTATAATAATTCTCAAAATTTTTACGTATGTTTTTGGTGTTGGGCACAATTCTTTAGTCACGGCGATTAAGACCAACAGCTACTAATCAAAGTTATATGCGATTATTAATTGCGATAAGTCCAGCGATAAATTGAGATCTCTCCATTGAGATTTCACCTTTCGACGAACTCCCGCGCTTGAACACTATGAGTCAGTCTGATATTAATTCTACTAATTATTGCTATACGACAATTTTGGCACGTTCGTCACACTTCCGACACGTATTCTTCGATAAACAGAGGAATGCACGTCCTTAAGTATCGCGATTTTACAATTAAATTTTCACTGATATTTCTGTTTTTTTGGGAGACTACTTTGCGTAGAATGGCAGGACATTAGCGTGCGCAATGGCATACTCGATTTCAAGCGGAAGAAAAAAGAAAGAGCTCTCATCTTTCTTGGTCATCTTATCGCGGATGTTTGAAGATAAATCTGACGAGCGCCCGATCTATTTTTCAGCATAAAAGAATTTGTAGGATAAAATTGATTTCTATGTTCTTGACTGCCTGTTTTTTTTCCTGACAATAATAGCTTTGATTTTGATTAACGACTTCAAAATAATTGAAATGTAAGCAAAATATATAATCTAAAATATTTAATTCTTAAAAACATGAATTTAATTATTTCTACTAAAAATTAATTTTGTTCGAACTTGCATAAAAATGAATGTACATATATGATTGAAAAAAATATGTTATCATAAATATGTATAATGTAAAATGTAAAAACAATTTTTATAAAGTCACATTAATAGGAGATGACGGATGATGCTGGACGAATTTTACCACATAATGCAACTTGTAAAAAAACACGTACGCGTCGCAGAGGTATCCGCGCTGGTTCGTAAAAATCTGTAAGAATCTGTGTTAAAGCACGCACATTAGGTGCGTGGTAACGCGCTCGAGATGGAAGCAATATTACAGCGTTCGTTAAAACATTTATTAGACAAACATTACGGATAAAATTCCCGCGGTTCGCGCGGCCCGCCATGAAGAGAAAAGGAAAGGATCAAACGCGTCACCCGTTTCCGACTTCGCCATCCTATGCACACTGTACAATAATATTCCGGCCGGTATAATTAGTACTCGTATAATTACACTCCTCGGAAATATACTAATAATTGACGCGATTTCGCGCATACGTATTAACACGACATTTTTTTTTCTCTCGACGCAATTATCTTTCCCGAAGAGCATTAATGTAGAAAATTCGTCACGTCATTGAATTCTTAGCGATTTCGACCGCGAGTTCAAACTTTTAGGACAAAGGCTCTTTCTTTTTTTCTAGATGTTGCGCGCAACATTGACAGCACGATTTCTCCCGTTTATCTGTATAAACTTATAATATTATATATAATATTACGTATAATATTTGTATAATATTTTATTATTATAATGCGTTGCAATATCATAATATTACAACGTTATAATATTAAAATATTATACGCTTCGCTTCAAACACGAAGATCCGGAGATCACGAGAAACGCGTCCGCTCGGATCGCAGATCGTCACGGGTGGCGACGTGTTGAGTATGTGCGTATGCGTTGTGTATCGTACTCGATATGACTATATCAAATCCCATTGATTGGCAATTAAAAACTTATTCGTCCGCGAGCGGAAGACGACCGTCGGATTCAGAGCGGCGAACGAAGACGTTAACGATCTCGGAACGATAATTCCGTACACTCCTACGGTACTCCGACTTGATCCCCGTTAATTGTATCGCCGCAGATAGTCTTCCGATAATTATCGTGAGCGATACCGGCGCATATATACGGGCATAGAGGCATCAACGTGCTCAACTTTAGTGAGACCTGCGTGACTCGTGGCGTCGTCGTGCTAATGTCGGACTAGCGTCGAGGAAGATCTAAGCTCGCAATATATGATTCCGCGTCCGCTAATCGGTTTGCAGCGATCGGCCGCTAATCCCGTAGCTGGAATCATAGGTAAAAGAGTGATACCAAAAATCGGAGATTTCCTCGATCGAAGATACCGGCGCATCGACGTGACGCCGCCCCGAGTATCGTCCGACCCATCCCTTTATTGTCCTACTCAGGAAATACGTGATCGCCGTGAACTCGCGAACGTCTCCCTTCGCGTCCAATAAGACTGAGCGACGTCGTTGCGCGCAACATCCACATTCCTCGAGTATGCATACGGGTTGCACGCGTGGCGATGAGAGAAGAAAGAATCATCCTTAGAATGTCTTCGGTATCTCGATGAATATCCTTCGAACGCTCTCGTCCTCTGGGAAATATTTCCCTAATGTTCCCAGGACATCTCTTAGGACATTCTTAGGAAATATTGCCGGAATAACTCGAGATATTCGCAAAAAAACATCCATAAAGCGTTTCGAGAAGATATTCACTTTGCAGAACACTCCCAACTCGCATCACCAATCGTGCTTGAGCGTTTGCATGCGGTGTGTGAAAATGCGTGTATGTATATGTGAATGTGTGTATGTTTATGTATATGTGTGTGTGTGTATATATATATATATATTTATATTTATATTTATTTATACATATTTTTTTGGTTGTAGGTATACGTCTATGTGGATACTTTCTGTCGTCTAATTTACACGTATTAATCCCTCGATACCATTCTTAATTTATCGTAATACCCATTAACAACGCGGTATATGTATCAGATTATCGTGAAAGGTTCCGGTGCCGATATCGTTCGCCGTCCCTAAAATTCAATATGTACGTTTTAAAGTACGAGTGTGCATCTCTTCTTTCTCTTCTTCTTCTTTCTTTCTTTCTCTCGCTCTCTCATTCATCCTCCCTGCACGCTAATCTTGGATTTTTAATGCAACTCATTGTTATGCCGGCGCATCTTATTTTGCAGTTTTGGTTTCAAGCACTCTGATCATCACTTTCTCTTTTGCTCTTTATCTCTCTCTCTCTCTCTCTCTCATACACACTTATAGACGCTCTCACTCGCTCAATCGTTCTATTTTGTATTTTAAGTAACGTTAAAAATAAAGTCTGCTATATTGGCGAGGATGCTCGACCCTGAAAACAGGTTAACACGCGGCGGAACGTTTTTTTTTTATTTCTTTTTTGGGGGAGAGGAGACCGTGGACGACGTTACAATGCAATTCACAAATCTACTCTTTCTCTCTTTCTCTCTTTTTCTCTCTCTTGCATAGTATTCCATATATATAGTATGTATACATATATGTTCTGTACATGTATGTGTATTTGTATGTATATATGTATATACGCACACATACACACACATGCATGACGTATCTTAATTGATTTCTCTTTAATCGCTAAGACTTACTCGCTACGCGCGCGAACCGCTTCATCGATCTCTCGTTTCTTCTTCCTCTCATTTTTTTTTAACGTAGGTCTTATAAATCTTTCTCTCGTTACCCTCGCAGTCCTCACGTCATCCAGCGATCGTCAATGGCGTGACGCGCATCACGACGGTTTCATATAATAATAAAAAAATGGGTGGGATGTGGGAGCGTGGTGGAACGATGGGAAACAACGTAACGAGCGCGCCTACGCGCGAGCGCTCGGTCGCGATCATGGTGACGCGTAATCATAGTGACATGGTATATGACGATAAATATCATTATTACATTATTTACAGAGTCGATTATCTCTCCGGATCATATCCGCGCCGCCGTCCACGCGGAAATGACAGGATCGAGGGACGCTGCCTCGATCACCGGCGACTCTCGAGAAGACAACGCTCGAGTCGCGTCTCGTAAAGCCGGCGATGTTGAAATTATGCCGACGGATGCTGCTGTTGAATGGAGATAAGCGTATTCAAGAAGCGACGGTTTGACCCATCGTTCCTAGATCTCTCAGGCACGTTGCGCTAACAATCTCGACTGTTTAATCTCGCCTTAGAGTTTCTCCCCCTTTTCTATGTACTTATATATATATATATATATACAGGATTTTGCAAAACAAGAAAACACTAATTTATATATAAATTGCCGGTCAATATAAGAGAAATTACTTTTCATGTTTGTAAATAAATTTTCGCAAGTAAAAAAATTTGATGCTTCATTTAATTTCAAACGCATACTTTCAGAAATTTCTTATGAAGATATTAAAAATTGAACGTTTTCTGTAACGATAGCAATAAAAAGGGAAAAACCGAGTAAGAAACGATATATGTAGAGTAAAGCGAGCAAACATGAACTATTTCCTAAGCACGGTGAGCATCTTAGAATTCAGATTCTCCATTATTCCGATCCAGTCCTCTGCTCAATCACAAACAACTAGATCGATTATTCATTAACGATTTATTCGCCATCGAATTATTCGTTTTCAGAGCCAGCGATCTGCTCGGCATCACCTCGACCTTCTACCTCGGGATCGTCCGCGCATTACGATTGTCAAAATCAAAACTATTCACCATACATCTGGCATTCGTATCTTAATTTAATATGACACACTCTTTATCTTAACTTTAATATTACGTCGATAATTTTTTTTTTACTTTTTTAACTATTTAAATATCGACCGCCAAGAGACGCGACGAAGGAAGAAAGAGGAGATACTCGGATCCGATCAGATTCTTCAGGGCGAGGAGAAAGCCCGATTAAGCATCTCGCTTGCTCTCGTAGAAATGTACAGTCGGCTGCGCACGCACGCAAGCACATACGGATTTCCTGCTGGAAGACGAAACGAGGAAGAGAGCAAAGGGAGAAAGCGCAGTCTTCGCGAATTTCCACGTGGGCGGCGGATGCGCGTTCCTCGCATATCGTTATCGTGATTATCGCACAATAATCGGATAATTATCTCTCTGTGTAATACGCTCAGTCGTGGTGATGGTAGGTGATGTCGATGACAATGGTAGTAGTGGTTGTGGTGCCCGGTCGCGTTTAATGGCGGTAACTTAACGATATTACCTCGTTAGCGAGTCAGCCTCGATATTATTCAACTTAAACGTGATTATTAAAGTTAGGTTGTTGAGCACAATTGTTGATTTCTATCAGAGACTTTCGGGAGGCGCTATGGCTCGAGCTCATGTCCGCGAACTCGCCGGCCGACTTACCCTTGCGCGGCAATGTGGTGGCCTCTCCCAGGGAGGGTAACTCCCGTGGCTTCCAGATCGGCGAACCTATCACAGCACATTTTAGGATTTAGCGTTTTACCGTAATTTTTTTTAAGAAAACGAAAAAATAAATCTTATTGTATCTGATGAAATAAGTATTTGATTTATTTGTCCTATCTCATTAGTGTTAAAAATAATTAAGGCCCACAAAATTTCCATCCAATTCAATATTTAAAACAAAAATAAAAAATCAATGTGATTAAAATACTAATTAATTACTGTTGTTAAAAGACTGAAAGAGATTTTAATTTGCTAATTAATTTTATTAAGTAAATTTCTAAAGTTTTAATTTTAATTCGTTAATAAATAATAAAATAAGATGTAAGTTCTCACAAATGCAAAAATACTGGTGAAATATTAATGTACTCACCAAGTTCCTTGACGGTAATAGGTATATAATTCTCAGGCTGATGGGAAGACTGGATCAATCTAGCCTGGCTACCAGTACTCCCTGCCGAGATGGTCGACGTGGTACTCAGCGTCAGGTGATTAGGTGTGCGGCCGAGGTTCGTCTTCTTCTCGCCTAAAAAAGCCTGCGAGTCTTCTTCACCTTCCGACTTTGTACCTGAATCCATTTCGACCTTTACCTCGCCTAAAATCCAATTAGAAAATAGTACGTTGAAGAGTTTGCCAATAATAGCGTCCATTATAATTGAATCATTGCATCGCTTCGCGTTTTTATCTCACAAATTTCAACATTTTTAAAAATTAATCTGATCAATTGATATTAGTCAAATAAAAAAATGCTTTAATTAATTAATAGAGATCTTTAAAGATTAGATTAGATTATATCTCAAAATTATTAATAACATAAAACGATTTTGTCTAAAATTAAATTTTTTTTTAAGCAAGCGGAAATTTTATCTTACTAGAAGTGTCGCTTATAGTCTTGCTCCTGGAGCGAAATGTTTGCTGCTGGGGGACTGGCGTGTCCTCCTGATCCTTATCCTCCGAGCTCTCGTGCTCCACTGGCTGTTTCGAGTGGCTGTATTTGCGTTTGTGCGAACTGGACAGCAGCTGCTGCTTCATCGCCTTTTTCGAGAGCGTGCCCGTCGCACCGTTTCCATTCTGCGTCTGGCCCTGGCCGACCTGTTGCTTGTTAAATTTTTCCACATGGCCAGTCGACATTCGTGGCGCCATCGACATCGGCGCCTGGCTCATATTCTGCTTCGTCGAGGGTATGCTCATGTTTCTCACCGACTCACGGATGATCTGCCGGATCGTCTTCAGGAACGCGTTGCGGAATTCCGTCGTACTGTAAGAGAAAATTTGAAGTAACGTGAGATAAGATAATAAAGAGATTATCTCGTTCAATCATTTTCAATTATACATTAATTCAATTATACATTTAATAAAAAAAATATTGATATTGATATTTAAAAATAACGAATAGTTTCGACTCAAAATATCTAAATGTATTATGAATTTGTACATATGGGTAGCAAATATTTTTAAAAAAGGAAAGTATTGTATGTAGATATAAAGGTAGAAATAAATTCTTCTTTTTTGTGAAAAACAATATAGCGAAATACATTTATTTGCAAAATATTGAAAATTTAATTAAAATATAACCGGTTAAATAAAATATTTCACTTAGCTGCAATTTATTTTCAATATTTCTTGTTAATTTTCATGTTTGATTAATATCAGTAGACAAACTATGTTAACCATGTAATTGATTGCAGTCAAGTACAATTGCGGCAATCAATTGTCACAGATATAGGTCAAGCTGCGTTAACTACTAAATTTAGGACATCGAGATATAATATAATAAATTTTTTTAAAGAATTTATTTTGGCTCATTTTTATTTATATTTATTTTAATTTCAATCTGCCTGTTTTAAGTAATCAATTAAAGTAAGAAGTTTAGGAAAATACCTGTTGGAGAGTACGTATACTTTCTCCGACCTCCTTTGTAATTGACTTCTTAGATGAATCAATTCCCACAAAAAGTGGGACTCCATATCCTTGGCGGAGCTGGCCCTGACCTGGACTTCTGTCACTGGGATCAACACTTGGTAACGGATGATTTCTACTTCGCTTGAATTAGCCTTCGTTGAAACTCCCTGGAAAAAAAGCATAGACACGATGGCCTCTTGAGTATCAGAAGTGTCGCGAGGATCGATATAGAGAAATGGGTCACATAGACACTGACCATGAGCTTCTTT
This sequence comes from Tetramorium alpestre, assembly GCA_021460005.1. Lineage (NCBI taxonomy): Eukaryota > Metazoa > Arthropoda > Insecta > Hymenoptera > Formicidae > Tetramorium > Tetramorium alpestre. Next base: position 682,752 of record JAJVSH010000060.1, on the reverse strand, counting down.
TTCTGTCTCAACCTTTCTTTGCACAGGAACACGACGGCCGATTTAAATACGAAGCACATTGCGTGTAGCTCGAGACCCTTCTTTATTTTGCCGAGAAAGTCGGAAATATTGAGCCACTCGACGCCGCCGTAGTACAAAAGATCGCCTGGACTTAAGTCGATTGGCTACCAAGAAATTAATGTGTTTAATTGACGATATTCTAAAACTATTTTATATATATGTGGGAAATTTACTTAAGTAAAAAATTATGTAAAAATATATTAAAATTATAAGAAGAATAAAAGAATCCTAAATTCAAAATTTAGTAACAATTATTAAAAAGAGTTAACAGAGATTTCGATTTTTTTAATTATAAATTAAAATTTTTAGAACTTTAGATAAAATCATTCGTTATACAATTTTATATCATCATACATTAAATATGCAAAATTGATAATTGTTGATAATTATGTATGTCTTACTAATTTTCAAATAAATAAATTATATAATTATATAAAATTCGTGTTTTCTATCTCTAGCGATAAAACTGAAGATCGACTCACCTGTTTGCAGGATTTTTGGTGTTGCCTGAACAGGTGATCGAAAATAGCACCGTATTCTTCGTGGATTCTCTGCATCTCATTTATGTGCTCCGCCACCTTTTCCATGCCTTTGAGCGCCTCTGCAATTTACACGTTCGCGATTAAATCCCTGATAGCATCTTAAATCGTTCGTTATGGCCGCACGGCGTCACGGTAATTACCGATTAAGTGTTGGTGTTCTTCGCTTCGTTCGTCGGTGAGATTCCTAAGCTGCTGCAACAGCAGCGGATACTTGAGTATTCTTTGTATAGGTTTTATCAAGTACGATTCTAAGGTCGACGAGTGTTGCTGCCGGGGATTTCTCGCTTGCAGGAACTCTTGTAAAGCTTGATTTCCCTCGTCTGAAATTGTCGATTATCTCTGATAATTATCGGGAGATTGCTTCGTTCCGTCGTAATTATATAAAATGCGATTTGCAGGAAAGAGAAAAAAAAGTCTCGTCCGGCCCGTCATTAGAATTAAGATTCTGGGACATTTCTACATAAAGATATTACATTGAAAATTGAATGGACAGACGCAACGATACTTTAATTAGCGTATTAAATTTTCAGGAAATATAAAATTTTACGGAATAATAGATGCGTATCACATGGTCGAATAATCTCTTTGAATGCTTAATGGTGCAGCCTCTGTCGGCCGCGAAAATGCCACTCTCTAGGGGCCGTAAAAATGTCATCTTTTCGCGGAAGGTTGACACGAATAATAAATCGGAAAACTTTCCGGGAACAATACATTATAAGAATAACGATTGAGGTTGAACAGTTATTCCCGGCGAGTGAATTATCAATCGCGAAGGATCAGGCGTATTGACGTGAATGGAAAAGCAAAGGTTCTTGTCACTCGCGAAAAAGACGATATTTCAAGAAGATACTTACTTGGATGTAAAACTTTCTGAGCCTTCGAATGACTGGCGCAAAACGAGCTGTATAGTTTGAAGTGATTTACGTAATATAAAAAGGCACTTCCAATGGAAAACAGGACTCCCTGTAACAGCCGTGAGAAGATAAGAGTTTCAACTTGAAATAAAAATCAGTTTGATCAAATATAATTTGATATATTAGCAAATTTCAATATATTTGTGCCGTTAAAATAATAAAGTATATCATTTTTCATATTTAAAAAAATACATGGAAGAAATTCTAAAAATAATTAATAATTTTAATACTACTTATTTCATGCAACAATTAAATAAATTATATAAAATTATATAATTATATAAAAGTTTTAAATCGTTTTAAAAATATGATAGAAAAAATTTTAAATATGTTAGTCTCAGTTTTCTAGATTTTTAAAACACTATTTTACTTTTAGCTATTGAATAAATAATCGAGCTGTGAGTTATGTAATTAGATTTGGATCAATGATGCGTACCTTAAATTGACTCGGATGGTCAAAGTTATTGAAATCGACCTCCATCTCGATGGCGTGATCGAGATTCTGCAGGAACTGTCGTTGAAACGTTACGATTTCCTGGATATTACCAAACAGCGCGTTGATCTCCGCGTTCGACAAGAAGGTCTCGCGTTTAAGGGGTTCCAAGTAGTTCTCCAGCAAATTATTTAAATTCTGCAAACACAAACAGGAAGAAATCCATTAGACAATCCATGAATCTGCTATTTGCTCTTATCGATATAAGTATACAAATTATCCATAATAAAATCTATAATAATTATAATATTTCAATCGTTATTACCTTTACGTAAGTCCGTTCAGTCTCAATCAGTTCTAAAATCACTTTCTTCAACTTCTCAGCGTCGCTAAGCTGCCGGCTCGGTGTGAGAGCCTGCGAGTGGGAACTGACGACGCTGCCGGTGGGACTCGACTTTCTGGTCTCACCTGGAGAACGACAGATCCCAGTCACTTGCTCGGCAGTCTTCAAGAGATTCTCGATTTCAAAGGAATTTGTGCGCGAGGTCTGCTTGTTATCCATGTGAGCCGATGAGCAGTCCTGCATAATGTTCTCCTTACCTGTATAAAAAAAAATTGTGTTACAATCGCTAGGATGCTATAACTTTTTAAAATTTATAATTTTTTCTATATGAATTCTCTGTGTGTCATTTTACTGTATTTAAAGAATCGCGTGATTATTATTGGGATTATAATTTGCTATTGGAAAAAGATATTTGGAAAAAGATATAAGACTTGTGATACAAAAATAATAAAAACAGGCTAAAACATTTTTTAATTAATTATTACATTACATGGATTTAATTTCAGCTGTATTGGAAAATCCACTTTCCAATATTTGAAACCTAATGTTACCTTCGTTTTCATATTTCATCGGGGTATAAATCGCGCCTCAATTAGCAAAAAAAATTAATTGCATATAATATAATCTATTTAAAGAACAACGTACGTTTTCTTTATCGTAATCTACTTTTGTAGCCTATACACCTCATCAATTTAATGCTTATCCTTAGAAATGGTATAATTCAGTATAACGTGAATACAGCATGATAGCAGTAATATTCAGTATAATAGCAGTAATAAGAACAGTTCTCTTAATGCAACGATTTCTCGGAGGATCGAACGAAAGGACTCACTCCATCCGGGTGCCGGCACAATCAGACCGGAAATCATTTCTTCACTGATTACTGGCGGATCGGTGGGCGGTGGTGGACAGACCAGACTGTCAATTATGTCATCGGTGACTCGCATAATGCCCGTGAGATCCGGTGGTTCCGTCCTGGAGGATCGCATCATCATGCAGAGGCCCACCTCCTCCTGCAGAACGCTCTCCAAGTACATCATATCCAAGTCACTCACGATGGCGCCGTTGATTACCATAATCTCATCGCCCTTAATGATTCCTGAAAGCAGAGAGTCGCCATATGAAAATTGATTCTCTCTAACGTAGATTTGTATCAAGAGAGAATATTTGCGTTAAATTTTCGTCGACAAAATATTTCCTGTTGACTGACGACGTTAAATTAAGAAGATTATCGGATTTATTGTTGTGCGATCAATCTTTATCGTTGACGCTCAGAATCTTTGCTTTATAGATAATTATCCAAATATTTTTCTCACTAATACTGGTAAACTTGGAACTGATAACGCAATAAAGTAAAAATTAGCGTTCGCGCGACTGTTATTTTGTAACTTTTTAACTTTCAAATTCCGACTGACATTGTTCGCGTCTGCTTCGTGATGCCTCTGCGAAGACGATCAACCGTTCGGCTCGGTATCTTTCGCAACTATAATAAGTCGCTCCCTTCGATCGTGCTTAACGAGCGAGCCGATAAATTTAGACATGATTTGCGGAAAGGCGGCGCTAAATGTCATTCTGATTTGTTCGCGCCTGCGGCCCTAAGATCGTCCCACCCCCAGTGTGTGCATATATATGTATATATATTTTTATGATATACATATTCCTTTTTTTACACGCATTAAATGCGCTTCATTTAACCGTAAGCACGAGACTGTGCTCAACGAGCAAGCGACGAGGCGCGGAAAATCGATGATTTTTCAATGGCGTCCTTGCACGTCCTGTCGCTGACGCCAGGTCTAAAAAAATTAATACGGTCGGATCTCGACGCAAGTCGTTCTAAGATCCGCAAGAAGTTATATCGAGAGTAGAGAAGATGGGATAGCCAACTTACAACGCGACATCATTTTTCATTCCCTTGGTGTCATTTTATATATTGATGTGATACAAACTTATTTGAATTGATTTCAAAATTTGTTCATCTCTTTGCTCTTTTAATGCTGATAAAAAAACTAAAGAATCTTCTTAGTTAATTTGAGACATTATTTTGAAATTTTACCGCATAAAGTTAATCAATCATACAAAGGATCAACAACGCTATAATAAAAGCTGGCAATAAGAAAAAATTATCGCAAATAAATGACGAGAAATAAAAAAGACCTTGTAACGATCGAAACTTTTAATCGCTGCGCTCGAGGGACGTTTATTTTAGTTAGATATTGTCCTAGATAAGGGATGCTTACCGTTTTGCATAGCGACGCTCTTGTCTTCCACTCTACTAACGTAGCAGCAGAGCTCGTCCTGCCTATCGGAGTTTTCTATGAGCTCCGCCTCGACGGAGAAGCCCCACATTTGTTCTAAAGTGTTTCTTTGCAATTCCACTTGATATAAAATCTTGGCACAGACTTCCACGATTTCGTGCGTATGCAACTGTGTGCAGCAAAAACGTTAAGTTAAACTTTTGCTACAAGAAATCGCGATTAAAAGTCATCACAACTTTAATTTTATAAAACAACTAATACAAAAAAAAACCACATTCTATTTAATTTATCTAATTGCATAATTATCTAAAAATTAATTTCGTTATATACCATATTCTATTAATTGGTACCTAGTTCTCTTTAAATTTTTGTTACGTATTAAATTAAATNAAAAAATGTAAATATTAACAATTTAAAAAGTTTGTATTAAATATTGCGTTCTTAAAGATTTCACATTCTGCTCAATTAAGTCCAAGATAATTGTAATACTTTTAATTATTTTTATTTGTAAGTAGCATCAAGATCTAGTAGTATTTAACATGTTATTTTATACTCTCAAGAATCTTAATTTTTTTATCATCAAAATTTGCATGTTTACAAACTTACATAGGTTTCTATCAAATCAGTCCTATGTGGCACAAAGTAATTATGGTCCTCCATATCCCGGCGCTTCTTCACGCGTACAAAGTGCTCCATCGGATTGAGATTCTTCCTGGTGCACGCGCTCGCCAGGAACTCCTCCACGGTCATAGCGTCACGCAGGAACACCGAGACCAGCTGAAACAACGAACGAGAAACGCCGGGTCGCGCTCGTCTTATCCTTAACACACTCTAAGTGTAACGGAATAGAATTATCAACTCACCCGATGTCCTGACGATCGTACCTGATTTTCCGGCACGGACACCTTCACGCTCTTCTCCTCGTCCCTGGACGAGATCTGCAGCGAGCGTCTGCTGGAGCCGCTGTTCGATCTCGACAGCAGCGGCGGACGTCTCTTCGTCGCTCCGCGACCCGCCAATAAATTATTTAGCAGGGACGGGCTACGCGCGCAGATGAACGCGTGGAAGGACGACACCGTGAACACGCCCAGCTTGTTTAGAGTTTGCTTCGTGGCGCGAGACACGTGCGTCAATAGACTCTGAGGGAGAAAAAAGAACATACAGAGCTTATTTAGTATCTTTAGTTACCTGGATGTAAGCTATTCGTTAATTCTTTAAGCTAGTAAAAAAAACTTTTGAATTTATAAATTTAGGAGATTTCTCAGATAATTAAAGATAAAAAAAAATATTCTTTTTCAAAAGAAAAGCCATTAAAAAAATGAACTGTCTTTTCGTAAAATGTTGCACATTCCAGTACAATTTTCAGTTACTGATTAAGAATCGCTGTCATTAAAATCGCTTAACTGCAACGCGAGAACGTTAATTTATCGGATATTGCTTTGCTACTTGGCGCTCTCTCTCTCTCTCTCTCTCTCTCTCCTTGACGATCGATATCACTCATAACGAACAGCGCAAATTACATGAGCGCGATGCAGATGGACCCCTAACGAATCCTGATTGCGTGTACGCTGCGGACGTGAGAGACGATTTTTTTCAGGCAATTGCAGCAACCCGTCACGCAGAGAGATTGCAGCGCGTAATATTGTTTACCGGCGAGAAGTCGAGGGAGAATCAGCTTTTCCATGTGCAGCAAAAGCTCACGGCCAAATCACAGCGTTCCATTCGATTGCGATTGGAATTGAGCGTAATACGCCGATTCCGCATCGTCGCATTCGACGACGATCAATGGGAACGCGCGTATGTATGGCAAAATGAAATCAGCTCGACAACACAGCCTTCCGAATTCTTTCTCGAGATAAAGCAACGCTCGCATGAAAGTGACGGTGCGAACTAATATTATTAATACTATTATTAATACTAATAAATTAAAACTAGTAATATATTAAAATTAAATTAATAAAAATAAAATAAAATATATATCACGAATGAAAAACATTTATATAATATTTTCACGTATTTACGTAATATAAATTTATTTGTTCACAAAAGTGTGAGAAAAATATAACGCGGCATTCCTCACGGAATATAAATATTCAAAGTATTTTCTATCATTGAACAAATATCAATAAACGCGAATTTTCTTTTTAATACAGTTGTTGCGTCATAATAGGAATATTATTGAATAATCGGTTCATGTAGAGATGTAAAATATTAGAGATAATTCTTCTATTTAAGCAATTACATCTATTAATAATATGGAGCAATTACGGATCGTAATATCGATATTTTGGCTGGTTTACAAAGCGCTAATAATCTATATACGCTTAATGCTGACATTTCAATGAAGGTGGTGCTTACCTTCGGATTGGGCAGTTCGCCACTCTGCAAACTGGCCATATAGCACCGCAGGCGGAATTGCTCACAGTGGAGCCGCTCCAGATTCTCCTCCCACTGTACTATTTGATTGTTGATCTGCTGCTTGGTATCGACATCGGAAACCACCGATTGCTGAAGATCCGCCATGTGCTTCATCTTGTGGTCCTGCAAGCACAGTCAATACAATTAGCATCCCTCTTTCCTATTCTTTTTCCTTTTAAAAATTGTGTCATTTAAAAATGGAGTGGTCAAGGATATTCAAGCTTTGCAGAAGCTAGTAAAGTCTTATCAAGTTTGATAAACTAGTAATAAACGATTGCAAGGATTTCTCGCTATATTCGATTCTTCTTTTTTATGAATAAGTTTCTTGTCAATTTATATCTCTCTAGATTTTCGACAAGCTGCCTGACGAAATTGCATTGATAATTTCGTATTCTATCCACATACCGACTCGATCGCCTTTTCCAGACGGAAAATCTCCTCCTGCAGCAGATGCAGCGTGCCGGTCTTGCCGCGATGACGCGCGAACGCGGCGGCACACGCCGAATGAATACTATTCACCCAGTTCTCCAGCTCCACTTGACACGGCGCCTAAACACAAAGCGTACACACACCATGTTTCTCCTCGAGCCGGAATTTTGATCACCTCCGTCGACGAACTTCGCAAGCCGATCGATCATCGCTCGCCACGTCGCTCACGCTTCCGAGTGATTTAAAGTCGCGGCAAGCTTTTAAGTAGCGGCAGCGGACTATTAAAAGTTCGCCGTTGTTGCGTGACCGAGGGAACGAGTTCGTGAGACGGGGTTAATTAAATACATCTAGTTAACAATTCGCGCGGTTAATGTACTCTCGAGGGCTATCGAAGTGCTGAGATCAAACTCAACCGGTATAATTATTCTCCCTGACTTTCCAATAATTTACCATGTACGACAGTCTTACTTCAAGTTTAATTGGCGTACTATTTGCGATAATACTCAAGACTGATTAAGAAGTTCATACATAAAAACGGCAAAACTATGTACATACGCGAATTATGCAGATTATACAACTTTAGTTTGCATTTTTTCACGTTCTGATTTATGTAAGTCTCTACAATTAAAAGTTTAGAAAGTATAAAGAATTCTTCGTTACGGAGAGATCTTTTCCGTGTACATTCGTAAGTTAAATATATGTTCTTGACTATTTCAGTATTTTCTAAATAAACAGATTATAATAAAGTCGAGGTAAAAATGTCTTACCTGGAACAGATAGGCGTCTCCGAATGCGGTGCTCAGGCAAAATATGTAATCCTTCTTCGGGTGTTCGGGAATTGGCTGCATGATCGCACCATCGACGATGATCAGGTGTTTAGGTGCCGCCTCCATAGCTCTGCTCTCCTGTGAATCGCAGGGGTAGAAGAGGAGCGTGGTGCCCTTCAAGCAGACCCAATAACCCCTCCAGCCTCTCTTCTTGGCCAGTTCGATCTGGTGCTTCTTGCGCAGCAACCATTTCTTCACGCTGAGAAATCTAGAAATTCCGAAGCATTGTCATTATCTCATTTGCTCTTGCATTTTAATTTGTAATTATATTACAACTTGCAATTTGCATTGTAATTATATTGAAAAATAATTTTATATATCACATTCATTGTTATTTCTATAATTTTCGCTTATTCTACATCGGATTTAATTTATTTCGAGATTATCGGATTTTTAATCGAATATCATAAACGATAATCAAATATTTATTATGTAAAAATTTTCTCCGTTCGTTTGTTATAAACTGATACAGATTATTATAAATATTATACATATATACAATATTCTAGAAATTGAAAAAGCAAGATTAGATTATTCTTCGTTTGTGGCCTTTAGATATGTATTTACGTTAATGTTATGCGAGAGGTCTTAGGACTTATAAGTTTTCAAGCTTTATTATTCTTAAAGAATAAAGAATAATATGAAAGACATACCCTGCCTTCCGAACTGCACCGGTACAATTAAACGAAGCTGCAGCCGTGCCGGTCTGCTTCCGATAGGGCGAATTTATAGCACTCTCACCGTCGTCATCGTCGCTGACGGCAGTGGTGAGTGACATTCTATCATCGTCCGACATCTGGAAAATACGTCAGGTTTTATCTTTACCTGCGATAAATGTGCTTGTCATTGTGAAAATCGAGACAAATACGGACGACTCCGCGTCAAATTGGACAGCGGGTAATCGATTATTTCACAATTCTTTCCAATTTTTCCCAATTCTTTTCGCACGTCTGCTTTACGGAAAGATATAAAATTTATATAAAATTTTAATATCGTAAATTTCATGGAATCGCCCGTATGCGTGAAAAATGTGTCATGTGTAAAAAAAGAGAGAAAATGTGCTCAGAGAAAATGTATTGTGCGATCGTGATATAGTAGAGTGATATCGATAAAGGATCATGATTATATGCAAAGATAAGATCTAGCGGATTACTGACAATGACAGGATGCTTTATATGTACATAATTTATCGAGAGTTTCTCATCTATCTAAAAGTGCATATTTAGGAATTTCAAACATGGATTGTGTTATATACGTATATATACTACTATTTACATATATTTATTTTCAACAATCTATGATTCGTTAAAAAATGTATTTAAAGATTATATAATGCAATTTATTGAAATTATTTGATTGTGTTTTTATTATATACAATAATGTTAAATCTTTCTATTAAATGCGGGTAATAGATAATCAATTAGTATTATTATAATTAATATTATTATAATTTTAAATCAGGCGATATTACTGTGGATAAATAAAAGGGTATTAAATTAAGGAGAGGAGCATTCGTATTACGAACAATTAGCAGTGGAGATGCAAAGAAATCTTATAGCTTTAACCAGCGCATGCTATTCATGGCAACTAGAGTATCGATGCAACTTCAGCGAGACTCGCTTACAAATCCTTTGCACAAGGAGATCATCTCGATTTCAAGAGCTAACGCGGAGCGTACATGCCAAAACCTCTACTTTACTCGCGTTATACAGCACAAAGTCAGCCGCGTCGCGCAAATGCGAAGTGCAATGCTCCAACTAATAATTCCACTGCTTTCGCTGTCCATCCCCTCGTTATTTTCGCTCATTTATCGCGTTTAAGACTCTTCATCGATTCTCAACTCGATTGTAACGCTTCTCGAGTGACGCACGATTTTTTTTTCATATTATTGCTGTACATATTACTGCGAAACGATATGGTGAGATGAAAATGAGATGCGATGTCGAGTGCGAGAATGAGTGCGAGTAGTCAGGGGGTCGACGAACGAAAGTCCAACGGAAACGGCGTATTGGAAGGCGCGGACTTGACTCGTGTCTTTTCTACCCTTCGCTTCTCTGGCCGAAGCGCATGCCAATAATACGAGCGATCCTGGTGCGACCACATACCGGGGAAAATGTATCTATATATATATATATATATAAATATATTTATATATTCGGGGACATATACAATATCGAGAGAAACATTCCTTCCAGAAGAGATATATAAGAGATTCGCGATTCGTGTCCTCTACCTTTTTCGTAATATTCATCATGCCGCGGAGCCTCTCGCGTATCCCCCTGAGGCTCTCGTCGGCCCAGAAACTTACGACTCTTCTGAGAAAGTCGGCGTTGCACGCATCCGCCGACATGTGCGGATGGTAGTGGCAGTAGCAGCCTTCCTTTAGCAGCTTCATGTTGTTCTCCGCGCTGCCGTTGATCCTCAACATAATCTCGCGACGTGCCACGCTCAGGCCGCTGATGTAGCGTTCCGCCCAGGCGTTCAGTGCCCCGTTCACCAGTCGCAGTAATTTGTGATAATACCCCTCGCCCGAGCCGTACGTCACCTTCTCCTGCACGTTCCGACAGTTGAACCAGTACAACTTACGCGATTCGTTAATGCATATCACGCTGATCGTGTGCCTGCGGCACCAACAAAAGTACTTCCAGCAACGTCGCCGATGCTGCGTCTTCAGATCCGTATAATCCTCGCTCGGGTCCAACAGGTCCAGGGTGCTATTCGTACACCTGATCGACCATCTCGGCTCTACCATCATTCGTCGTTCGCGCTGTCGGCGTTGAATAAACGGAGGAAGAGAACCCGCGGCTGCTGGTGGTGGTGGTGGTAGTACCTAGGACAGGGATGACCTCGAGATGGCATCCCTAGGTACTCGATCGCGACGAGAGACGATCCTGCCGCCGACCATGGCGTCTCGTTCGTCCCCTGGCGATGTCATTATTGTCTCGCGGACGGCAGAAGAAACTATCCACGTGGCTCGATAAGATATTCTCGTACTATCGATTGTCGCGGTGTGTAGCTCGATGGTACCGCTTCGAGAAATCGCTCCGTTCTTCCCGCGATCTTAAATGAACCTTCAAGTTCAAGTCGACGTCCTCGCTAGGTTCTCTCTCTCTCTCTCTCTCTCTCGCAATTCAATATTGCATATGCCAGCTGTGCTCTGCCGGAATTATCGCTCGCGGAATCCAATACTCGAGCGTCAGCGGCGCGCCGATCACAAATATACACGCCGAATAAAATATAAACAACCGGTATACATCCCGGATGCTGGAAACGACGGCGGAGCAGCCGTCGTTAATCAGGTTTACTCACTGAGCTCACCGAGTTCACGATGAGTTTATGCACGGAAAGTTGGAGATCTCCTTCTTGAAATTTATCAATAAAGTCCTCTATTTTAAGGCAAACGTCTTTTGCACTGTTAAAATTAATCACCGTTTAACAAGATCCCTTAACTTTACGACTTACTACCGTCTAATGTAGCTATCTCGAGAATCCAAAGTGTGAGCGATTACGCACACGAAGAAGAAGCACGAGCGCGGCGAAAGATCCGCCGCGGGTGTTCGCAGGTACTTATACGCAGAAGAATTCTACCGAAATCCTCGAGATTTTCCCTCCGAGGACTCCCAAGTAAGAAGCGCACAGCGGGAAGTATACGTCGTCAACGATGGGCTGGACGATCGTGGACGACGCCACTCCAACTCCCGCCTTCTCGGCGGGGGGGTTTGATAATATATAGAATATCTCTCTTTTTTTATTTAATTCTCTCTTGCTCGCTTATATAATAGAAACGAATTATCCATAGAAAAATACTCTCTCGCTCTGTGCTTAAGTATACATATAGATATACTCTCTGAATGTTGATCCTCGCTCCTCTCCAGCTGATCTCTCTCCTTTCCCACACATCGCTGTAGGTGCACCCTCTCAAAGCATCGATTTTCTTCTCTCTCGCGAAAAAATGCGCTATAAACCATCGTACACTCCCTCCCTCACCCTATTTGATCTCCAACTTCATCCCAAATATATTATCCGAACCTTTAACTGATCTCCGACCCCTTCTCGAATATACTCTCTCTTGCACCTTATCTGATTTCTGTCCCCTCTTGGGATATAATCTTCTCTCACGCGTTCTATCGATAAAGTCTCCCCCCTCGCGTGGCTCTTGTATCGGTAAGCTGAAAGTCAATCGTTCGCCGATCGACTTGTCTTTGATTCTCCGGAAGTCATTCCGCGGCGGAAATCAGCCTCGAGATGATCAGTGACGCGAGGGGGAAAAGAGGATCCAGGTACCCAGTGACGATGTTTGCCATTGTCGACGCGCGCCGGCACGTTTGCGCGACCGCTTTTCGCCGACCTCACACGTGCGACCGAATTCCGTCCGCGCGAGTGTCCCTGAAGAAGCGATCAGCGTGTTGCCGCGCGCTCTAACTTCCAATTCGCGTCATGACTCGTCGCAAAGACTCGTCGTCGATCCCAATGACGTCCCGCGGGAATCCCTCCTTTCGCAATTATCGCGCGAACTCCGGGAACTAGCGGTTCTTCGAGAACGATTCTTCCAGCGTGATTCTTCTCGTCGAATTCAGGTCTCGTCGAGTGTGACGGCTGCACTCCCGACTCGCATATCAACGTGGAGAATCCCCCGACGCCTTCGCTGTCGCTTCCAGACGCGCCATCGTGGAACGTTTACAATCTCGCATCCGACGTTCGCACAGGTACTTGCGTTCACGCTCGATGGAGCCTCCGCAGGGAAGCGACGAGGATTCGTTGCCGAAGACGGATCGGATGCGATTTACGGCACCGGGAGTGTCGGTCCTCGCCGCGTTCTCCAGCGGGTGGACGACAGCCAGCGTTGGCGCCGTTGCCGACGTGTCCGGGGACGTGTACCGCGCGCGGCTCGGCGACTTCCGGCGCCCGCGCATCGGCGCATCAGCGGGCGCCGCACTCTCCGAGCGCGCCCCGGCGGCGGTGCGAGCCGCGGAGGATGCCAAGAGAGGGAGAAGAAGCTGCGTCGTGCCGCGTCGCGTTCTCCACGAGGTCGCTCGCTCGCTCGCTCGCTTGCTCGTTCTCTCGCTAATAATGCGTGGCCGTTAATACGCGACCATCGATCGATGGGTCCCGTTGCACACGGGGTCGCGACCAAGTGCTCTCGTCATCGCGGAGAGTTCTATCACCGCCGCCTACGGCGGGATCGGTTGGACCTCGCAGCCGACGCGGCACCGATCGCGGTCAATTTTACGCGAACGAGGTACACTTCTCGGGATTTGGGGAACTTTTTATTTGTTCTTTCTCTCTCTCTCTCTCTCTTTCTAGTTTTTTCTCTTTTTCCTCCCTTTCCTTTGCCGCGCGGATGTCACCAAGTCCGCAGCCGCGAACGCGCTTCGCTCCGGACTGCCGCTGGAGAACAGGGAAGAGGAGCTGCTACCGCGAGGGGAATCAATACCTCGGTCCTTGTGATGGTCGAAGGGGGCTTGCAGGAACGGAACGGAGGCGAGGAGGAGCGGAGAAAGCAGCGATAGCAGGGGAGGGATACTATGGAGAGGGAGGGTAGTTGGCACTGGAATATCGTCGGTGGTGGTGTCCGCGACGTGGGGTGGGGAGCTATACTTCGGAGGCAAAACGAGGTACAAGCGAAAGGGGTACTATGCACCGCCGGAGGTGCATAGAGGAGAGAGATGGGCGAGGACGGAGGAAATATGACGCGCTGCGCTGATCGACGCTGACAGCCAAGCTGCTACGCGATGATTGTTACCGCTGCCCCCAATGACGAATATCCGATTCGAGAGAGAGAGAGAGAGAGAGAGAGAGAGAGAGAGAGAGAATCAAGCTGGAACGAATTTCAATAAATGCAGGTCAATTCCGCCAGCTTCCTCGAGTGCTGCGCTTTCGAGAGACGCCGGATTACTTTTCTGGGGCCACGTCGTCCTCGGAATTTATTTCCGAACGTCAAGGACGGCAGCGAGAAACTTTTAAGCGGTGTAAGAAGTTCTTTAAGTCCGCTGGCCGCTGCCGTTCTGCGCTTATCTATCGCTTTGCAATTTTCTCCAGCCAACGTATCGTAGAATTTCAGAGTTTCGTTTGAATTAATTTCAACGCTTTTCTCTGTTGAAGCTTGTCCTCCCTTTAATGTATTTTAATAAAAATAAGAATTATATTCTTTAAAACTTCCGTCTTTCAGCAAAGTAAAATGTAGCTAGAAACAACAGGTCTAATATTTAGTTCGACGATTCAAATGTGCATTGAACCGTCTTCGTACTTGATCGAATGTGCGATGCGCCGATCTTCAGCCGTTATCTATACATATATAGATTAAGCTTTTATTCGCGTTTAGCGTCATGTACTTCGTTTTCGCCACCGTAAGGGGAGCCGAGGGAAAGAAAGTTAAAAAAAATTATCCTACGTGGATTATGTATAACGGGCTGACGCGCATGCGAGCGACGTGAAGTTTTATTGAATTTTACGACATAGTTCCTAGCGGCGGAAGACGATAAGAAACGTTGCCGGTGCGTCGTAGAGCGAATCGTCTCCCATATCGGGACAATATGGTCCGTCTGACTTATATGTGCGGACGATTCAATTAGATATCTGCTAATGTCGATCGCATCGACCGACGATTTTGTTCGATTTTTTCGTATTTGCGCCACTAACGCGATCGTGACGTGGAATGAGAGAAACGATGCTGAAGAAGGGCCAAAATCGTGAAAGAATTGCGCGCGCGTTTGCGCATGCACCTGTTGGCGCAGGCCGCTGTTCGACTTGTGCAACGGTGCAGGGGTGCTCGATTTTTATTTACTCTCGCACGTCGAGCTCGGCCCGCTAATCTCGGCGCGACCTATTAACCCTTAGACGTGTATCTTTGCGCACGGCGCGTCACAAAAGCCTCCGACCTTTGTGGGAGATCGTTATATTTCAAGAGAACTGCTGAGATGATTCCCAGAATAGAATTTTTCAAATTTTTTTAAAAGTTATTTTAAGTGGCCAAGAGTGTATCGTCTCGAAATAAAATTAGGCTTTACGACTCTAAGTTTCATTACATTTCTGTAACAAATATTAACTCTAAATATATATATATATATATATATATATATATATCTTGGTCATCAATGGTTCTGCTTTAAACTGTTTTATGCGTATAAGCGATAAAAAGACATAAAAAATGTGGCAAGTTAAAGTGACACGATAGAAAGACAGTTATTCGACAATTAGCTAAATAAAAGCCAAAGTTTGCGAAAACGCGCACTAACAAAATCTCCATTACTCCGCGGTTGATTCCTGTAATGGACACTATCGCGCAGCACACACGTACGCGTGTGTGTGCCCGTGACGGGGTGTACTTGTACGCGTATATGCGGCAAAACGTATTCAGATTCCTGCACACGTGTGAACCCCACCCATTCCACTCTCTATGTGTATACCCGTCTATATATACATCTCTGTACCTATATACCCACACGTTTCTATTTGCGGTGCAAAACAACCGAGACGAGACGGGGTGCTTACTCCGAGAAGGGGTTGCGTTAGCGATGGATTCGAGCGGCTCGCGAGAACGAGACACAGGGTCAGTAGGTTATCGATGTTCTCGTCGGTCACACATAAACGCCCTTCGTACACAAGAGCGGATCATGCGCCCGCACAATGCACTCGTCGAAAGTTCAGGCATTTACATTAGCACAGGACCCGCTGCGCGATCTCGCCGTTGAAATAAAAGAAAATGGGACGCGGCGAACGAACTCGCGGCCGTCGTGCCCGTTCTTTTGCCGAATTGTCCGAATGGACACCGACTCCCGATTATCGACACATATGTGCATTTCCGTTTCCTCGATTCGCGTTGACCTCTTTTGTAACGCCGTCGTTACACGATAGGCGTGGCCAGCGCGAGAGCGCAATTTGTACAACCGGAGTCCGAGAGTTGCGCAATTTCTCGTAACTATTAAAAACGGGAAGTAGTTCGGGGACATTGTGCAAACGTTTGCGAAATGTACCTGCGTGTATTAATATTGTCGTGTCGATAGAAAAAGTAGAAATGTACACAAAGTTCGAAATTTTAATAACAAAATGATTAAATATAAATTTTCATACTCAACTTAAACTCGTTATAGAACTAATATTTGATAGGAAATTATTACATATAAATTTATTGTTACAATTGATTTAAAAAAATTATAAGTTAATAATTGAATTAATGTTTGAAACTATAAATTATTAAAAAGATTATGTCAATTATTTATTAATATATTCGCAAAAAATTTTGATAGCAGAAATCGTATTTCTTTCATTTCAATATGGTCACAGAATAATAGATTATAAATTGAAACGAATGAACGAGGAGCAAATTGTTTTATTGCAAAAATGTGGCTCTTATCTATTGCTATTTGAAGTAGCTTTACAGCCTTCGGGAACAGTTGCCACCATCGCTCATCGATTTGAGCTTTCGCAAGTACAGCTGGGTACTTTGCTCCGTTTTAAATCACAAATGGATGGTAAGAGCGCGAGAAAAAGAGAATCTCCTCAAAGGGCTTTAAGAATAATGCGTCCGTGCCACATCGCGAATACGCTTTTGTGGAAAGTTTTGTGTTGTGTGCGCATGCAGCGGGGGCGAGAGATGAAAAAAGCCAGGCAGCAATAAAACCCATATGAAGCGACTTTTTCATTATAAACAAAAAGAAGCCGATATTTTGTTATCAATTGTATATCTAATTCATTTAATTTATGATTTAATTACTATCTAAACTAATTGTAATAAAATATAAATAAAATAAAAAGATTTAATTATTATTCACGCGAGAAATATGAATTATATTCCAAATATATCTTAATATCATTTTATGACAATTTTAATAATAAAAATAAAAGATTTTGAATTAATAATAAAAATAAAAGATAAATAAATTTATTATAACTTTATATAAATAAACATTTTTGTAGAAATTGTATTTTATTTTATGTTATTTTATACATGTATACTAATACATGTGTATATTTTATATGTATATTCAATGTAATATAATATTTAATTAAAAAATTGTATCATATAAATATACATATATATGTATATAATACAATTTGTAAAATGTATTTAAAAAATTTGATAAATATTAATTCTAGTACGCCAGATTTTTTTTTACTCACGCGGATGCCAATTAAGGTCTGTGTGAACCTATCAAAGTTTTTGACATAGTCTTTCAGATCCATGACAGGCGTTCTAGAGTTAATAACAGTAATTAAAAAGTTGTATTTTATATAAAATACAATTTATAAATATTTATTTATATACTCATGTATATATACCCATTTTATATTGTCTCAGAAAACCTATATTTCCAGTTAAATCAATAATCCCAATCCCGTGTTCCGCAGTTGATGTGCATTATCGTCTCGCATTTAATTAATATTAAAGTACGCGTAATTAGATTTAATATTAAGCACGGCATATCCACGATTCTTAAGTGCATTTATCCTTTTAATTTACTAATCTTCGCAGCGATTACGATTATCGATTACCTTATTAGAATGAATTAAGAGACCACTATTTGAATTAATAATCTATGGTATGGTTTTATAGTTACTGCGTGTAAAATTATTCAGAGCTGGCGGGGACATATTCTAGACATGCAGAATATCAACGCAAAACATCCAAGTAATACCAAACGCAAGACTTTTGCATGCATCATAGCTGCACATAACATGAATATGAATCGCGCCACAAAGGCACCGTTGAGTGGCACTTGGATGTATCAGGTTGATAAGGTCAACGAGTGCTTGGATAACTCACTTCGGAAGACGTCAAGTAGCAAAGCCTCGAGTCGGTGCTCTCCAATGAGGCTTGTTGAACGATTCCGTATCTGCCATCCCGGTCGGACATGTAATCAGATCTGACGCTGTCCTGTCTGTCGAAAGTACCTCTGGAATATGCAACACATCCAACTGAATATCGCGGCGCATTACCACAAAAGCGTAACGAGTAAACATCATTCAATTACAGACCTGCTCTCTTTCTCTTTTCGTTCATCGCGATCGCTTCTAATTAAAAAAGTGATTCGCATAAGAAGCATTTTTCCTGATTGTCACAAAAATTAATTTGTAGTACATTTTTTTCTCTATTGCAAATTTTTCATGAACGCGTACAACTTATTTTCAGCTCAAGCTATAAAAAATATTAAAGAGTAGAGAGCTGTAGTCTCTGACGTCACACACATACACACACACACACACACACACGACAACCATTTTTAAATTATTTCACATACAAACTGTGCTCCTCTATTTATATGATGAAATACAAATGTGATTGAGTTATATCAAATTGGATCGTATCTTATCGTATGATCAGCGAGAAATTTTATTAATATTTGCGGTATAATGCAAAAGCTACGTTTCTAATGCTGCCAATGGTAATGTAAAGAATGCTAATATTAAGATTAATAAAATCATTTTCGCGACAGTACAAAGACCAGTCGAGATGTGCGATAAAAGCAGGAAGGGAGCGCAGAGCACAATGAAAGTATGGAAGACAATGCGAACAATATAGGGCAACAAAAGGTAGATGGTAGCGAATGAACGTCAACTATAAGAAAAGAACACTAAAGTACAAGTACGCATTGTGCCGAAAAGAGTGCATGTTCTTCTGCAACTTTTAACTACGGTTATCTATATTTTTACTGCGTACTTGTTTCAAAAGAAGCTATCGATAGATTAATTAAGAATATTGGTTCTATATCTTTCAAATACAATAAGAATCTAAACTATATGATAAATGCGATATGAAAAATGTTACAGTCTGAAATTATGAATATGTTCAGACTTAACTGTTAATGATTTCTTCTGCGGCGAAGCTAGTCTAGGTATCTTGCACCATCGCCGAAGATTATACATAATCGAAAAGTCTTCAAAAAATGACAAATAATCATAAAATTGATAAAAATATATTTTACACCTGCGTTCATCGTACAATCGCCAGTTATGTTCGCACCAATAATTCGCACTTTCTTCCAGAAATACTTCCCTATATTCTACTTTTAATAATAATAATAATTTCTTGCGTCCTTTTTTTTAAATTACTTATAGCTAGAAAGAGAGAGAGTCATTATTGCTGCTTGGACGTGTAACTAAAAGTAAAACCCGATCAAAGAATCTATCTTTGGAACTCATGTAGAGATTTTTCGAGCATCCCGCAGGAAGATCGTCGATTCGATAACTTGGGGGGGGGCCCCGCGTGAGGGATCTGCCTCCCTCACCTTTGTTCGAGCGAGTCAGTCCGATTGGACTTGTAACCGCTGTCGTTGAGACTGCCTTCGTGTCTCAGGGACGGCAGAGAATCCCAGGGCGATTCTCTCTTGTGTCCCGAGTATCCTGGATTTATCGAACTCGAGGCACCGGAGCCGAAGGTCGAGCTGCCGGACTGCCATCCGTCGGAATGCCGAAACCATTGTGCGCGCGCGGACTCCCCGATGCAGCTGGCGCATCTGCAAGCATGTGCGTTATGTAGATCAGTTGTAAACGATACATCACGTAATTATCGCATTTCGCGAGAAACCCTTGTATTTAGAAGCTCCGCATCGACACATAAATAAGACACAAATTCTCACACAGTTTAAATAACATCCATATAATATTTGACAAATTGATATAAAAATAATTGCAAAATAATTGTAAGGAGCTATTTATAAGTTGACTCGTACAATCAAGATGCTATTAATAGAGTAAAACATTAACAAAGTGCAACATTTATGTAGTTTCTTATCAGTAACAACATATTAGAGATTCCGGACTCAAGTAAGAATTTAATTTACTCATTTAATTTACAATTCTTCCTTCATGCCTCTTGCCAAGATCAGTTGCGATTGTCGAAACATTATTATCTCGTACAGTGAGTCTGTTAATCTTTCAGTACTTTCGAAAAGCTTTCAAAGTTATCGAGAGAATATATATTTCGGCAAGAAGTAAAGACTCTTCTTGCCGAACGTCATTGCATAAATACGATATCCAAGTACAAGGGATTAAACGTGTCCGTGTCCTACGCACGGACGATGCGCAGTACCGTGCAGGTACGGGTGATAAATCCGGGCAGAGCATGCCGGTCTTCGCGTCGTCGTCCTCCTCGCCGAGCAGCTGAAACTTGACGTGTTTCTTGTTCCGCGACTGGTCCCCGGACTCGTCGTCCAGGATCCGATAGAACACCTTTTCCGTCAACTTCGGCAGCTTCGGCAGCTTCTTTGGTTCTCGCCGCCTCTCGAGCGATCTGTACTTACGTTGATGGAAGCTCATGGTCGCGGCACGAATCCTTTGTCTCGTGCAACGCTCACGTTAGATAAATAAGGTTTATTTGCGGATCACGCAACGTCGATGTCGGTCAGCTCAGACAATTAGTTCGATGTTTGCATTTGGCGAAGGGACGATTATTGCCGATGCGTTGAAACAGCCGCTGTTTACATTCGCAGCAGCGGCGGAATAATTATTTCCTCTCTCCTACTGTTTTCTTTTCGTGCCGGCTAACAATCACGCGCGGCACGGCGAAATAATTATCCTCACATTGATTTTGACAGTATCGTTGTTTGCATACATTGTTGCTAAACACGTCGCAGTGACGTAATTATTTTCGTTCGCCGCACTCTCTTCGACGAGGCGATTGTATTTGGAAATCATCCTCATTTGAATTTTTCACAATGACGAGATAATATAACCCCCCCCCCCCTTTTGAGCTCGCTCTCAAAATTATCTTTCTCTATAATTAGATACAATGATGTAAATTTTAGAGCTTTGAATGTTCGTTTAAACTTTCAGTGACAGCGAGATAAATATTATCCAAGGATGTCCGAGCAATTCGATTTTCACGTGATGTGTTCTCAGTGATTCATCTCGATTTAGGTTTCCCTCCGACACTCCACAGTTTCATTTATCACCACGCAATACCTAACTGCAATCGGTTCATTAGCGACTTATCAACAACGTCTCTTGGCACACCTCAATGTTAACCAAAGGCTCACGTGAAAAACTGCACTCGGTAATCACAACACAACGCGACCCCTCGGACACACCACCTCGCACTAGCGTAGGACGAACACGACGGACGCGAGACGCGCGCAATTCCTTGTCGCAACACCCCGTCCCCGATTTATCCGGCTGTCGGATACGCTTCAATACACCGGAAGCTACACCGCCGGGACGATCGCGCGCGCGAGCGAAACTCCAACCCCGCGCGCTCGCGGTTTCTTTCGTTCCGCCGGGGCCTCGCATTCACGGAACACCCTTCTTCTTCGCTCTCACCGTCCAGCTGAAGCCCACTCGCGGGATTTCTATATTTATCACGATGCCGCTCGCTGCTGTCAGCCGCCGTCGCTGACCCGTGATGCACAACGCGCCGGCGGCCGGCGGGGATGATGTTGCATGCATGCGCCGATATTGCCCGAGAGCGCTCTATCGAGAGGCGTACCTTCGATAGACCTCGATAGACACCACGCGACGCCCGTCGACGCGCGACGCCTATCGATATCCCTCACGGCGCACGTGACATTCTTTTTTTTCTCTGCGCCGCCCGCGGGCTATCGATAGGCGATGGCACATCCGGTGATATTATCCAGGTCGCCCTTAATGGACGAGCACGTCTCATTGACCACCGCCGGTTGGCCGCAGGGCGCAGCTCTTTAAATGTCAAAGTCTCGCAACGGCAACTTTCGCGCCTTTTTCGATGCGCACCCTTTGGCAACCGAAGGGTCGGTGGCTATTATCAGGCCCTATCACGCGCGTCCGCGTTAATTAACGTTGTACTACTTGCATGAGGGATATTTCAATGGAGCAGGCGAAAAGCGCTAATGAATCAAATTATACAATTATAAAATTATAAAATTAAGATTATAAAATTAATTAACCCAGATCGTAAAAAATCCCAGAAAATATTCGAAAATATATTTAAATCTCGTATGAATAATTGGAAAGTAATTAAAAGTTGAGAATCGTTTGGGTTTTTGTGCCGGTGTAAAGTGATGATAGAATCGTATTTAACGTAATGTCTTTATTGGACCTACATTCACTGTCGAGAAAATACCTTTATTGAATAATCAAATGAGGAGAATAAGATTTGCATATTTCATGTCATTTTACGTGTCGTATAAATTGAATATACATTTCTCCATTAACACATATGACTTATATATCACAGATTATACATAAATAATTTTTACATGTAAAGTATTCTAAACTTGAGAAATCTTATTCTTTTCCATCTGATTATACAATTACGTTTGTATAAGGAGACTCGTGATTCATTTATTCTTCGTATCATCCAGTTAGAATCCAATTTTATTCAGGTGAATGAAAGCGCGAAAAATTAAGCGAATGCATGAAACTTTTTACGGTGCAAATGCCTTAACGAGGATCGGGGCAGTGGTTTACCTAGAATTGTAGTCGCTGAGATAGCCGCGATCGGGATCTCGCTCTCTCTTCTCTCTCACCATCTCGTTGCGATCGCTGTAATATCCGTCTCGATCCTTGCTATTCTGCCTTTCGTTGCAATAGCGATACGACAGCGGCAGGGTCGACGACTTATTGGAACTGGAACCTGTAATCGCGATAATTGGTTACGAACCGAAGATATAGATGTATTTTCAATCGTTGTAAATTTTTCTCAATTCTCAGTATGTGTGTGTATGTGTGTGTGTGTGTGTGTGTACGTGTGTGTTCAACTTACGTCTTCGTGAAGCGTGAGGCGTGCGCTGAACGTTCAACGGTATATTTTCCGCAAATTCTGAAAAACAAAAACTCTCTAGTTTTATCATCTTTTACATCTTGAATAAAAACTGGAAAGGTTACGGTTAAAGTTTTATAATTAATTCATTCACTTGAAAAGGACATGGGTCGACACGCAAAGAGATTATAGTTCTTAATCATTAGAATAGTGCATAATTATCTTCCTGAAATTTAATTTCTGAAATGTCACGTTAGACAGAGATATTAAAAAAAGTCTATTAGCCAATTCTTTTGCTTATTCATTCGTTAATCTCTCGCGATGCAATGCAAGTAATTTCACGATGTAATGCATTTCTTAAATAAAATTCCAAAATGGATTTAAAAAAACCTAAAAGAGAAAAATAAATTATTATAATCGATAGAAAAATCTGCATTTTTTTACTGTGAATATTAATTAAGTTTCCGTTATGAATATTAATTAAACTCCTTTAAAGAGACGTGATAAATAAAAAATTATTAAATAACAATTGACCTTTCCTCTGTGAAAGATTAAGCCAAGTCTCACCCAAGTTCTCCATGCTTTGCGTGAGCAGAGCTTCAAACGTGCGCAAGCTGTAGCTCTCCGCGTCCATGCCCTTGGCGAGGGTGTTCCTGAGATGCATCTCGTACTCGAGGAGCAGCCGGCTGGTCGGGCTGCCCGGCGTCGACACCGATTGCATGCTCTGCTGATATGTCTGGCCGCCGTTGCAGCGACGGGAGTTGCAGTGATTCGGCTGCTCCATATCGGAGTTGCCGTTCGACGAGCTCGGCGTGGTGGCGTAGCACTGGTTATCAAAGATGACATTGTCCGAGGGCGGCGACATGTCACCTGTGCACCGATTACGTTCCGAATCTAAGTACGTCCTGCCTCTGCCGCCTGCGGGCAGAGAGGTGCAACCGAGAGTGCAGGATGTACGACGGACGTAGTGAGACGTGCGGCGCTAATCAATGGGGTGAGACGTGTCAAGTTAATCGGGAACGGCGAACGCGTAACCTGGGAAGCGGTCTGTCCGAGAATGAATCAGGAGGCCACCGTAAGGGCTGACAGGATGACCACGTTGTCCCCTAGTGCGCATGTTACGTAAGATGGTCAGGAGTAACAAAATGTTAGGTGCCACGAGAGGTGGTGGGTGACCCCGTGACTTTCATCAGGATACAGCCGTATCGTGCTTTCTGTGCGCATGTTAAGTTATGCCAAGGGTGTATGTAACTAAAGGTTAGAGGGACAGATAGACGTCAGAGGATCAGTCACCGATCGTAGGGACTACCTATAGCGTTACGCGTTCGCCAGTATTATGGGGTCAGGCAAGGGATGAGACCACGTGCAAGATCGATCACGTAATTGTCGGTGTGAACTTTGTCACCCTTTTACTTTTTGTCACTTTAAATCACGCCCGATTAAATCCTGTCATTTTATGAAAAATAAAGATTATGTTATAATAATCATTTGAAAAATTGTGTGGGAAGATTCGTATATTTTTAGAAAAAAATTTAGGTGATCAATCCTTCAACTGCTTTTGAACGTTTCCATTGTCGAGAACTTTATCCAGATTGTAATAATTTATTTTATAACTGTTTCTTAAATTTTTAAAAATTTTGAACTTTAGTTCGATATAATTTTATAAAATTAATAGTAAATTATCTCAACAATGATAACGTTACCTCCACTTAAGTTAAAATATTTAACATATTTTAGATAACAAATTACAGCAAGTGAAACTAACAAGGTACTTAAACATTATCATATTCGTCGATTCATTAAATCCAAATAATTAAATTTAATTTTCATTATACCATATATATATATATATATATATATCAATAGACATTTATCAATTACAAATGTGCAGTAATATAATGATTTAAAATGCCAGGGCGATTGAAACAATTAAAAGTTGTTTAAAAAGATCATGAGTTAGAAGAGTTATACGATGACGAAAATCAGCAGTAAATCAGCAATATATCAGCGAGGAAAAATCGTACCAGAATATTGCCGACTCATGTCGTGGGCGCTCCTGGAACCCTGGAACTTGTTGTTGTAAGGGGCGCGATACGGATGCGCGTAATTCTCGTTGTCGACCTCTTGCATCATATACTTCTGATTGTTATTGCTCGGATGGTAGTGGTAGCTGTGATGGCTGTGACGTTTTCTCGTCATCTCCGGCGACGTTACCGGGCTGTCGATGCTCGGCATTGGCTTCAGCATGCGTTTCAGGGTGTTCGAGTCCAGACTGATTCCGTTCTGCGCGTTCTCGATTCGCATGTCGTCGGTACTCTTGCTCTTCGATTTATGGCCGTGATTATTGTTGACGATGTTGAAGAGGTTGCCGTTGTGCATCTCTAGCTCGGTATAGTCGGCCGACTTGGTGTGGTGGAGCTGTTCCTTGCGCAGCGACTTGATCTGCAAGGTGCCGCCGGCCTGAGTGCCCTCCGACTTCAGCATCTCAATGCCGTTCTGCTGCGTGGACGTGTCCTGGCTCTGCTTCTGCTTCTTCGGTGAGATCGTGGAACCTTTCTCGTCAGGGCTGTCGATCTAGAGAATGGACGAATTATTGATAAGCTCAAAGTATTTTTCTAATTTTGATAATATATAGTTGAAGTTTCCTTGAAATTATGTTTAATTTTCATAAAATATCATTACAGGAAAAATATGAAAAATAATAAAAATAAAAAAATGTTTCTAATTAAAAAATGTTTTACTCAAAATATAGCCAAAGGTATGACACTGTTATTAAGAAGACCATAAAAAATAAAAAATATTTCTTATAAAGGCTCAAAATCTTATTTAATTTAATATTTTTTTACTTAATATTATTAAATTATGATATAAATTAAATATAAAGATAACAGTCTTTTTATAAATTTCGAATTTGCACGATAATTTTGAGCGTAAGAGGATGTGTATTGCTGAAACTGACTCTTGCCTGTGATCCTACTGTGACCGTTCCGATTCCAATATTGGCAGTCTTCGGGGTCGTCTGACACGTCTCGTTCTGTTTCTCCTTCTTGGCGTCGCCGGTCTTTGGTGTTTTCCCGGGTGTTGCATTAGTATTATTAACGTTGTCGTAGAGAGATGCGCTAGATGTGGCCGCTGTTATCTTGTCTCGTCCTGGCGTCATGTCCATTTCCGTGGATCGCCCCATGGTTCGTGGAAGTGTAGACGGCCCTAAAATGCACAGAAAAATTTAGTACACGGTAATAAAATTATGCCTATTAATTTGTGTAGCAATAAATATTTATTTGCCACGATGAAATTTTTCTGAATGTTATGATCTGTACATCAAAATCTGTAACATTATTAAGATAAAAGTAATAAAGAAAAAAGTGACACATGTGTTTTATAATATTTTATTTGAAGTGGCATAGAAATGAATATGAAAAAATATATTATATATACATATATGTTTTTTTTATAAATTACACAAACGTACCGCATGGACTTCGATATCTGGCATCTTGGCTGCGCAGTCTGGCAAACTGTTCCGGCGTCATGCAGGTGCACTGAGGTTCTCTGGATCGGCTCGGTGAGGCCGGTGTCGACAGCGGCTTTCGGCGTGTTTTGATCTTCTGCTTGTTCGGTGGCTCGAGCTTCAACGAGTAAGAAGAGGACGCTTTCCTTGAAATCTTGAACGACGGTGACTGTATGGAAAATTAACTAGTGACTGCAAATGACCTAAGAAGTCGAATAGGACTTGTATCGGACTTGTTGTGTGTCGCCCCTAAATCATCTCCGCACAACTTCCTCGCGCGTGATCCGGAAGGAGAAAAGGAAATAGGCGGAGACGCGTTGAGAGAGTGATAGCGAACAGGGGGTTGTGGCATTGATGTATAATGTAACAAAATGCGTGTCTCAGGTGTAATATCACTAAACTTACGCAGCATTCTCTGAATTGCTTTGCGTCTATGGGAGACGTGAAGTTCAGTCCCCACGTGTCATTTGTCACTGTGTCCTTCCAGTAAACGAAGCATTCCGACGCTTGACCGATGCGCGTACCTTAAACACAATTACATAATATTAATTATAGCAGGATCATCTTCGATTAAACTCCATAGTGGCGCAGTCTTCGTCCGTCGTCGGGTTTTTTTGCTGAAAGCAACATCAGTCTGCGAAAGTAGATGCATCTTCGCACACATATCTTTTTTTTTACAACGTACGCTGTTGTTCTCCTTTCTATAAAGAATCGTGATTTAATTAGAGTATCTTAAAATACGTGTTGTAATTATGGCTCACCTGGCTGGACCAACCGCACGTCTAGAATCTTATCGACCTGGCTATTGTACGCGGTGATATGGAAGATGCATTCCGGCGAGTCCTGGATACAGGTGATGTTCACCGGGACCAAATCTTCGGACACCTGCTGCCACTTGACGGTCCCACCTCCGCTCGAGTTTACATGGAACACTTCGGCCCACAGCCTAAAAACTCTCGTCATTACATCGTGTATTTGCGGCAATATTATTTTTCGAACATCGACACACTGAAGGAAAGTTCCAAGGAAAGAAAGTAGAGCAGGCGTGACACGAAAATGATAAAAAAAGAGAGTGAGAGAAGTCTTATAATTCAATGTATATTCGATTTTCATTATATCTTTGTCGATAGTCGATACACTATGTTGAAACTGCATAAAAATATTTCCGTATGACGTCGGTCGCTTTATTTTGAAACGGATAAAACAGAAATCGTCACATGCATCGGTGGGAAAATCGCAAGTGCATATACGTTACATGCATGCCACTTTCCGCATTAAAATTATACGATCCGTGGATATTTATTTTTAATTCCGAAGAAATAATGAAACTGTACGTCATTGAATTTTGTACATCGACCGAGTGGACGAGAAAGTAACGATACTAAAAATATTAATAGTCATGCGAAGCATACGTGTACGGGTGAGGTGTAAAGTAGACAATATATAGTGAAAGTGTGCAATTCAGAAGTAGGTAAAAATGTGAGAACGATAATGGTCAGGGGGAAGAAAGTATTCACAGAATAACTTTTTTTTCCGTTTCACTTAACTCAAATGAAATCCAAGCTAGTAGCGCGAAGCAAAAACAGCAGAAAAATAACGGTTACTTCTGTTATCCGAATGTAAAGCGCGATTTTCTTAATGTGTAACATTTCTCAAGCCCATGTCTGGGAAAATAAAGAAGGATACATTGAGATCGCAATATTACTCAAAGTTAACCAAGCGTATCGCGATCCGAATAAGAAAAACGAGCTATCAGCCGTGATGAATGGGCTATCAGCTTGAACAACCGGACAAAAAGCAGAAGAGAAAGAAAGGTGAGGAAGAAAGACGTAAGCACGGTCAAATAAGACAGTAAGAGGAAAGGGCAGTAAGAAAAATAAAATTGGAAAAAAGGAATGAATAAGGAAAATGCGAGACAGTCTGGGCGACGTGAATAAAACGCGACGTCTGATCCGATATTCGGCATATAGCTTCAGAGGTATATAGCTTTTTAGCCAGATGCTACGAAATAATATATTAAGCTGGATCTTCGAAAACTGCATTTTTTAATAAATGCTTGAGAACATTTACAAAAATAATAATAATAACGATGTCGCAATAAAATATGTTAGACATATTTAAAATTACTCAAAAATTAAGATTAGGCTCTTGTGAAATTGCTTGTTGAACAAAATACGTTTTCTTAATGTTATGTATAATAAGTTATAATACATTGCAAATAAATTTTAAATTTAAAATTCTAAAAGGTAATACTGCTGCATTATATAAGTGAATATTAATTAGTTATTAATTTCAATTGTAAATACTTGACAATTTTCTTACGTGACTTTGCAATTTCTTAAATTATTATCACTAAACAAAAATAATCTTACATTTATAGTACTATCTTTTTCAAGAATTTATGCATTTAATAAATCATTATCCAAGGATGACACAAAATATTCTATTCTCGTCGCCCAGTGTATCTATTATTCTCATGCTGCTTACGAATATTAATAGCAAAGCAAAGCAAAGAAGACAGGAGGAGAAAAAGATGAAAAGAGAAGAAAGAAAGAAAGGAGAAAGAAAGAGAGAGAGAGAGAGAGAGAAAGAGAGTCAGTATAATGCATACAGTCAAGGGTGTATGGTAATCATCGAAGAGAAAGAGTGGTAACATGGTTGAATGGAGAGTGATTGAATGGTTGAATGGTATGGTATGCGCACCTCTTCCTCTCTCTTAAGCTTCCGCACCTGAGCAAGTGGCCAGTGTCACCCCTGCGTCCTCCGCCGCCGCCCATTCCGCCCCTGGCACCGGCCTGCCATGGGCTGTCCTCGTACCGATACGTCTTTGATCTGATTAGGGGTGCGCAACTGCAGGAGAGCTTGTTGCCCATTCTAACTGCTCTTATTCCGGCTTAGATTCCGCCACCTGCCTGCCCCGCCGCCACCACCACCACCACCACCACCGCTCTGCCTGCGTCACCACCACCCTGTACTCTCGTGATGCCCGTTCGTGTTTCCGGCTCGACACGCCTTAGCACGTATCCGCCCGTCCTGTATTCCCCGTTCCTCAGGATATCCGGCCTGATCCTTCTCTCTCGCTGCGTCTATATATTTTTCCCTTTCTCTATCTCTCTCCACCTCACCCTCTTCGGTTCCTCTTTGACACACTTTCGCGGGGCAGACTCGTACGGCTTGTCTCTGTTGACTTTTGGCACCGATTTCCACAGCGCCGACCACAGTCGGCGGTTTGACGTTGCTTTTTTTGCGCGTTTTGATCGTCGAATCGTGTGTGTTATTGGGAAGCACTGTGTGTAATAGAGACGATCCCAGAGTTATCAGTGGAAGGAGGTATCTTTATTGTCACATCATTGCAGACGTCGATAGTCATCAGCTCGTCCCTGGCATGATCGCTGCGAACAGATACGAATTGATTAGTCACGTAAAAAGTTCACATTTCAAATACTCTAGTAATTTGCATATCAGTTACACTTTACAAGAAAATTTTGTATAACGCAATTATACAGCATTTAATTTAATAAAAAAATAATTTTAATAAAATATAAATTATATTATTATTTTATATCTTATTGCACTTGTAATATTATATGCATATATCAATTATACATGTATGTATAGTTTCTCATACTTTATATTAAAATAATGATTACCTAAACTAAAAATTAAATTGTAATATTTATGAATACATATAACAATATATACAATATATTATATATAACTCTAGGGTATTATTCAAATAATTAATTCATTTACGATATATTTTATAATTAATTTAATCTATTATTACATGTTTTATGACATGAAATAATATGTAATGAACTAACTTTCAAATTAATATAAAATTACATGTACATTATGTAATAAAATTTACTAGTTGCAAATAGTAATGAATATATTTGATGTAATAATTTAAACTAGTTATTTGATGTAATAATTTAAACTAGTTATTTGTAAGATAATACAAACGCATTTAATTAATCGCATTTAACCAGTAGTAATAATGGCTTTGGTCAGACACAAAATTAAAATTAAATTATTTATCAATTAAATTCGCATCCACGGAAAGTATTATTCCTAAAGAAATAAGTAGACTAATAAGTTTAAAAATTGCAAGAGAAAATTATAAACTTTTGCTTAGCTCGATGCAAATAGATGAATTTGAAGACAAGGCCGACCATACAACTGTCGTAACCACTTAGGAATCAGACACACCTCTCCAAGCCAATTTACATAAGTTGCAAGTTCGTTCTCAAGTTTATTATTAACATATTAGCAATATTGAATTTTTCAGCAAACTAATTTATAATACTATGAATATCTATTAGCTTCGGAGATGCGTCGAGGATCAATTAAACTTCGGTAAACTAAACCCATCTCGGACAAACTTTCAGGAAGGATATAAGCTACCACTCGCCACTCATCCCGACTAAAATATCCCGATGTTAAATAACTTTAGCAACGTCCGCCCCGGTAGTTTTTCCATTTTCCCGTCTCCCATTCAAGTTTCTTGCGGCGTACACCTTCACGACGATGCCATCGATTATAGCGAGCGCGATTTCATCGTGGCGTTCGGCCGAAGCCGTCAACGTCAGAGGGGAGGTCAACAGCGCGAGGCATTGTGCAGATGTGTCGCGGATAATAAAAGGGGTAGCGCGCCATCGGAGGGTTACTGAACCGCTCCTGTCGGCCATGCAATACATCATTTCTTCCGGAGATACAGTCGACAATGCCGAAGCATCCTGGGGGCTCTCGCAACATCCATCACAAAGAGATAGGAAAGTCTGGATCCTCTGGAGCCAGGTTGAACATTCTTATTAGAAATTCCAATGCAGTTGGCAGTTATTTTCAACCGTGTGCTCGTTCTACATATGCACGCGCAAAATTGGCACGCGAACAATCGTCCCAGTCGTTAGAGATACGTCCAGCGATACGTCACACGTTCGTCGTTGTAACATTAATCTTCTTGATAACTTGAGATGGCAATGCAACAATGCAAATATGCTTAATAATTATTATAATAACTTTTTAATAACAACGTGCTGTGAATAATGGATGATCGTCAAAGGTGAATTTATTACACGTGAAATAAAAAAAAGATTGGATAGATATAGAGTTTCTTTCATTAATTGGTCATCCACCCCTGCAAGCAACCAGACTCGGTAAACTTCGCACATTGTTTCCGTGCCTGGGCAGTCGAGCCGAAGGCGGAAAATTATTTTTAGACCGACGGCCGTGTCGTTACTTAAGCTTTTTACATCATCGGGCCTCCGTCTGGGCAAAAGCGCGCGGATTCACGGGCGACGCGTGTATGCCGCTTAATTGGACGAGAGACCCGCGATTAGAGAGAGGATAAATGTCAAACGGTGCGTGCACCCATGACCACCGGGTCTCAAAGGATTAATTATGGGCGACGGAGACGGCGGAAAATCGCGGCTGTGTGTCTGCCGTCTGCAAAAATCACAACAACGTTGCCGTCGCCGTTAGCCGACCTCGTCCTCGTCGCCACCGTAATCGGCACGCACGAGCGGACCGAGAACGGTATATCGGGACGTGCTGAGAGGAGGGTGAACCGAGGGTTTCTGAATCACCCGTGGTTCGCCCGATAAATACGATCGGCGTGGGCGTAGCGTCGAACGAAGACGCACAGGTAGGAAGCCTTAGTCGAGCCTGAGGGGTCCGCTCGTCACGAAAGCCGGGGCACGAAAGGTAGATGTGTGGCCGACGTAAACATGGGTGTGAAGGTAGAAAGAGAGAGAGAGAGAGAGGGAGGACTCTCTAAACATATATCGATTTCGGCGGCGATGCGGTTACTCGTCGTCCGTGGCTAAGCATGAATGGCGGGTGCACGTTGGTGCTACTCGTTCGTGTGAAACCGAACCTCCATGGTGTTGAGCGCTGTCGTGCACCCGACAGTCCAGGTGAGCCGGAGGATTATCCGTTCTTATACCGCTCGGCCGCGTTTGACTGCTGGACACGCTACTTGCGATAGTTAAACTCGTAAAACCTTGATGAAAATGGAATATTAGAACATTATAAATAGAATATCAATATTAATATATTATAAGAATACACTACTTATTAATATACATAAAAAATTTATTGCAATAAGAGAAAGAAAGATTTAAAATAATTTTTTAAAATTCTTTTAAAAAATACTGTACAATATTTGTGATATAAATACATGGAGTGTAATAGTGTAAAAAATTTTATACCTGATTCTTCGCAAGATTAAAATTAGCCTTTACAATAAAAGCGTTTTCACCAATTAAACGTGGCTAATTAGAATGTAAATAAGCAATTGTTTTTCTCTCACTCACTTAAAATTTTGACAGGCAATTTAATGTAAATAGCACATGAACGCGAAAAGAATTAATAGCTTGTTCAATAATATTAAAGTCAAACGAACGTTTATTTCGAGAATTGTAGAAATAGTTATATATTTTCTTTCCTAAAGCTTATACGAGGAAAAAAAGAAGAATTAATCCCGGATATTCTTCCATTGTTATCGATTCACGAAGTTAATATCACGTGTTCAAATAGCGAGGTCTTTCAGAACCAAAATTGTTTCTATCTACATCAATAACCAAATTGAAACATTAGATGAAACTATCACGCATCAGATATATTTATATATTTTTCGTAATTTTGTACTTCAATATTTGTAATTTCATTTAATTTAATGAAATAAAAAAAATAAAGTTAATTTAAAGAAAGAAGGTACATTTACTTCTAGCATAAAAATAGACCAGAAAGATCTTTATATTTTTCCACAAAGATCTGAATATTAAAATTAATGTAGCATATATATATATATATATATATATATATATATATTTATCAATAATCATTAAATTAAGATACGAAAAAAAAATCAAAGTGTATTCACCGATATTCGTCCCTCTCTCTCTTTCCTGCAGAAAGTGGAGATATTCTTAAAACTGAATATTCTCATCACTAAACTGGATGAAACACCGCACAAAACTGCGAAAAGATCGTGAAGAATTTATACACTTCCTTCAAGACGCACGAAAAACAAATCGAGGATAGAGCCAACGCCTTTACGTCCCTTCGTGAATTTTATCAGCTCATGACTTTATCCGTGTTCGCAAACCGAAGATCTTTTCGTATAACTGAGAGAAGACGATCGAAACACACACCGCGATACCGAGAGGGAATTGAAAACATGGAGAGATTACGTATTTCCACTGATATTTACATCCTCGAGGGTGCCATGTTTGCGATACTGATCAGACATCTTCACCGATTCAAACGAAATTCCGCACAAACGCGAGCCAAAGAAGGTCGCAGAAGCTTCATGTCGTCGTATCTTCCTGTTGGAGCGCGGACGGAGAAGCGGCGCGAGATGAGCCAACGCCTTCATATCTAGCCTCGTGATCGTTATCGACTCGCAGAACTGATACCTGGGACGTATCCTTAGAGATCCTTCCGGAACGAGACAACAACATCGGCAATGGGGGATTAGATTATGTGTCCAGCGGTATCCAGTTCTTTTCCTTGAGGGTGGAGGCTGCTCGCGGCCGCCGCGGCAACGCCTCTTCTGACACGTCAACGTTAGGTACGAGAAGTAAGTAGGTAGATATGTGAAGAGAGAAAGAGAGAAAAAGAGAGAGAAATAGAAAGAGAGAGAGAGAGAGAGAGAGAGAACGGGTCACGGTTAGAGGTACACGTCGCTCCGTCGTCGCGAAGCGGTCACGGGGAGACGCGGAAAGCGGAAGCGGGAGCGGACGGAGAGGTGCGACTCCGCCTAGTCGCGCGCACGAGAGGCACCTCACCCTGGGTAAACACACTGCGGGATGCACCACTACCACCACCACCACCATCACCACCAACGGCACCACTACCCATCACCACTACCAGAGCAGCACCGGTGTACGTACGATCAACGCCCCGCGCCACCCACCACCTTACCGACGAAGGGAGAGAACGTCTCTCCTGTGTTTCCTGTCTCCCGGCCTCGTCGTATTTCCGTTTGGTTCCTTTCTCTCGAGGTCTCTAACTGTCTATCTATCTATTTATTTATTTTTCTCTTTATATATTTTTCTCTTTCTCTCTCATTCCCCGTCTCTCTATTATCCATTACACACCCTTCGCCGACCCTCTCGCCCGTCCGCGTGACGATGACTCACACTCACCGACACGGCGACGCTTCCTCCTTGGCTTCCTAGACACTCGATGGCACGGACCGGCGTCTCGACCAGTCTCGCTCCCGAGAGAGAGAGGAGCCCTGGCCTGGATGCCACGAGAGTCCTCTCGCGACGACACCACCGCGGTAAGGAAAGACAAACGGAGAACGGTTTGAGAGGGATGCTGGAAGCGCCGCGTACGACAATCGGAGAGAAGGTCGTGGGCGGCGACGGCGACGACGGGGTACGGGGACGGCGGGGCCGGGGTTACGTGGCCCCCGCGTAGAGGGAGGAGGAGACGGTCCCGGGGGGAAACTGGGATGAGGCACGGTATCCACCCTATTCTCAACAGGAGGGAGAGGGAAAGAAAGAGAGAGAGAGAGAGTAAGAAATCGGCGAGAAAGAGACAGAGAGAGAAAGGGAGATTCTCTCGCGAAACCCACCGGGATAAGACGCGATGAACAATCGGAGAAAACTACCCGGGTGCCGCTCCCGAAGACACCCTCCCGTCGCAGTTGTTGTCGCTGTTGTCGCTACTGCTGCTATTGCTGTTGTTGCTGCTGCTGCTACTCGTCGCTCGCTGACTCGCTCTCGCCCTCGCTGCCGTGGCTGGCGACGGGCTCCGAGCCTCGCAGTGCGATCACGCTTCCGGTCTTTCGCGGGAAATCCTCGCGGACGACGTAGCCATGGATACTGCAGGATCCGGCAGGGAGAGGCGACTGCCCCGTCGCGCGCGCACCCCCGTTCCCCGCCCGCCTGTCCCCGCTGCCGCCACCCTCAGCGCACCCCTTCTGCCTCCGCCGCGATGCGCGCCCCACGGCCGAAAATGTCAATATCCTCTCTCGCGCTGCGCCCGCGACGCGCCCCCTCCTCGCGGCCACCCATCCACCCCCGTCACGCCGCGACGTGCCGCGCCGGTGCGCCCCACTATATGCGCCCCACGTATGCCGCTCCCGTCGCCCTCATCTCGCCCGCCAACCCCTTTTCACAACTCCATCTCTCGATTCGCTCCCTCTTTCTCTCCGTTCTCCTTCGTTACAGTGCCCCGTGGCGATTCTATCCTTCACTTTCCGTCTCTCTCGCTCGCACGCGTCGCCAAGACCATCCCTTACCGACTCAGGGGTGAAACTACGAATGCGAGAGCCCTTAAACTATTGTTACACGAAAAGGAACAAAATAACGAGAAATGAATCGGTAACGAGAAACTCTTTTGTCGTGTCTTGACGTTCGTTAGTAATTGGAGACAGAGACTTTGATTTATGGAGATTTATTCAGCGGGACTTTCCGTTTCGCATGCGCGCTCCAACAGCCCCGCTTAAACCCGACCCTGCGACTTGAGTCCTTTCGCATCACCGCCTTCGTCGCTGGCTCGCTCGGTCTGTTTCCCTTAACCGTCGAGATCTCGGAGCAACCTTTTCCGTTTTTTCCCCTCGAGGCGAG
This sequence comes from Tetramorium alpestre, assembly GCA_021460005.1. NCBI lineage: Eukaryota > Metazoa > Arthropoda > Insecta > Hymenoptera > Formicidae > Tetramorium > Tetramorium alpestre. The sequence continues at coordinate 646,765 of JAJVSH010000060.1, read as the reverse complement.
AAACGGGTCATGACGAAAGGGGTGGCTTCTCTCTAGAGATTTGCCCTTTTTCTCTCTTCTCGCGAAAGCGCTTCATGTACCTCCTCACCCCGACGTGATGGGCGCGCATGGATCCTCATCGATCAATCCCGCACTCCCGCTTCGCGTAACCACACAAGGGGTGATCGGCGTTCTCGTCCTCGTCCTCGTCCTCGTCGTCGGTATCATCGTCGCTGTCAAGCCGACGCTTGACGAGTAACCATAGCGATCGGCGATCGATGCGGGGCACGCGCGCATCCGACCATCCGGAAGGGACCCAGCATCCGCGAAAGTCGTTGCATTCTGTGCCGCAATTTTATTTCATCGTCTAATTGCCTAATAAGTACTGATAAAATTTAATGCGTTTACATACTAGCTCGGATAAACGATTTGTGCGATTTGGTGAACGCACTTTAATCTTTTCTATTCAGTAAATAAAAATTCTGAATAGACGCTTTGTAGAACATTTTAATAAATATTGTTATAAATAATAATAATTCTGTTTTCTTACCTTTTCTTTAGTTTCCTTTTTTCCATTTCTCCTCTTCGCTTCAGCCGCAACAAGCAAGAACGTCCAGAGCAAAAGCGTGCCGCGTCTGACTAAAAACAGACCTCTTCCACTTGCAAATCAACTCGTAAGTTTTTCATCTGAAGAACGAATCTAAGAAAAATTTTTATTAAACGTAAAACAGAATACAAAATATTGAATTATTTTAAATTATACAAATTATAAATATATATAACTTTAAATATCAATTTGTCAATATCATTTATATTGATAAGGTAACTATCAAGAAAAATTTCTAACGTTACGATTATTGATTTAAATGCGAAAACGTACTAAATGTAACTATATATATATATATATATATATATATAGAATTTTATTTATTGACTTATTTTATATATTGATTTTTATTTATTGACTTATTTTCATTATAATAAAGATATGATTTGTAATCATCATGATATTTTATTCGTGATAAAAATTTATCACGATTACGATTACTATTCTATTTTAAGAAAGACAACATATATAAAAAGCTGTGTATATATATATATATATATATATATAAGTTATATAGATTGTTGAATAAGTTATATAGATTGATTGAAGTTATATAGATTTTATATATATAGAGCTGTATATATAAGTTATATAGATTTATTAATTGTATTTTGCGCATTGCAATTGCTCTCTTTTCTTCTTTCAAAAAGTTAAAGAAAAGGCCTAAAACACATGTTTTATTTTTAAACACAAAAGTGAAAAAAAGCGAGTCAGACTGATCAGACGGGCTTTTTAAATCGATTCGAGGCGGACACGTGGTGGGACCATAGACTTATATAATAGACTGCGCGTTCTTATGGGCCAGCTTCTGCCAAGACCAAAGGATAGAGATAGTCTGTAAGTAGTGCGCTCTCACTCGCACACCGCAAAGAGTGGGGAGGAATACGGAGGGGATCGCTATGGAGACGCATAGCAACTTCTCCTCTTCGTGTCCCCACCACCTCCGTATTAGAAAGAGACATAACTACTTACGCTATTGCTCTCTCTTTCTAGTGTTGGCCCCAAGCTCTCTCACGGAACGCGCAGTCTATTATATAAGTCTATGGGTGGGACCGGTCGTGGCATCTCTCGACGTTGTAAATCAGAATGCACAGTTTCGTCCTGTGTCCTCTCATTTTCTCTCATTCACTTGTGCAAACTCTGAAAATGCATAAAAATTCGGAACGCAGATGTCGAGTATAAAAATAAACACCAATCCAATTTAAAGGGAAACCTTGTGTTTATAGATGTATTCCTAACCTCCAATATCGTTTGACGCAGCATCTGGACAAGAAGTTTTACGCTGAATAATCCGAGTGTTGGATTGAAGACATTTTATTTGTAGTGGGAGAATTTAAAAAAAAATTGACGCAGCATCGTATTCGCGAGAGAAATGCTGCAGAAGACGATTCTAAGATTAAGGTGTACCGTTCGGACGGCGCATCTTCGCTCTCTGTCAAAGTTGTCAGTCGACCCTAAAGAGAATCCGGGCGACAGGATGCAAGCTTGGCAGATACATTCGTACAATGGCCTGGAGGACCTAAGACTCTCTAACGTCAGGATGCCGGTGCTTACGAATCCCACTGATGTCTTAGTGAAGATCGAAGCCGCTAGTGTGAATCCCATCGATATCGCGATGTCAGGTATTTTATTTCTACTTGATTACACATGTATTTTCTGTCCTGAAAGTGGCATGCGAAATTTGAAATCATTTTACAAATTTATGCAAATCAAATGTTACAATCTCTAGCTCTGTTTGATTGTTTAAATATAATTAACTTGTGTATGAATTTTGTATATTGCAATATACAAGCCATATAAATATCCAAATTAATGATATGATAGGATATTTTAATAAGATTTCTTGTTAATCCTGCATGTCACATATATTCTTAATCGCCACTTTTACTAGTGATAAAAGACTAATGTAATTCTGTAAAATTTAAGAATTTACAAGAAAAATAAAATATATATTTTATTGTAGGTGGTTATGGTAACACTTTCCTAAATACCATACGCAAAACCAAAAGTTTGGCCTGTGGAAGCTGGAGTCAATTCGAAGAAATGGATTTGCCGTTGACATTAGGTAGAGACTTCGCAGGAGTGATTGTATCAAAAGGGCATAACGTAGGAAACAGGCTTAAATTAGGCGAAGAAGTTTGGGGAGTGGTTCCACTTGAAAAACAGGGCTGTCATGCGAATTATGTTGTGGTTGATAGTAGCTTAGTAAGACATATTTCATTATTAATATATTAATTAAAATTTTCAATAATCAATATATATAACTTACATATTGAGTATAACTTATTTTTCTTGCAAGGTAAACCCTCGTCCTCGAAAATTGTCTTACATCGAGGCTGCGAGTATCTTGTATGTCGGACTCACTGCGTGGTCTGCACTGTGGTTCACGGGTGGACTATGTTACAAAACGGCGATAATTACGAGATTGAACAGACGCGTTCTGGTTATGGGAGGTTCGGGAGGAGTCGGTACTTTGGCTATACAGCTGCTGAAAGCTTGGAACATGCATGTAAATATTTAGTCATATATACTGCATTACGGTCTGCAACTTGTGAAACAATTTAAATTTGTTTAGGTAATCAGCACGTGCAGTAGTGATGCTGTAGAGATGCTGCAGAATTTAGGCGCCGATACTGTCATTGATTATAAGCAAGATGGTGCCGACGCAGAAATTATTTCAGAAGGACCGTAAGTAGCTTTATATTAAAATACATTATATATAATAAATATGCAATATATATGTTACATGTACTATTATCATATTTGCGAACAGGTATGATATAATCTTAGATTGCGCGAATCAAGGGCCAGAGCATGTTAGAAAGAAAGGATATCCACACGATACTTACATAGCGTTAAACTCGCCGATGTTAAAAAATTTTGATAATCATGGATTAGTCATGGGAATGGCACAGAATCTTAGCGATCTTCTAAGGTTTAATATTCCAAAGGCAGAAAACAAAAGCTCTGTTAAATGGGGATTTTTTATACCTTCCCAGACGGGAATTAATGTTCTCCAAAAACTTGTGGAAAACGAAGAGGTGTGTTCAGAAATTCTTGACATTATTTCTGTTTTTAAAGATTCTGTAATTTTATATTTTGTGGTTTGCAGATCGTACCTGTCGTTCAGCAAGTATACCCTTTTCAAGATTTACCACAGGCATATGAGAGATTAAAACAAGGTCACTTAAGAGGCAAGCTAGTCATTGATATGAGATAGTAAACTAAGATAGTAAACTAAATATATTAATGCCTAATCAAAATTAATATTTTTTACAAATATGGTGGTGATTTATTAACAATAAATAATTATATTCTATATAACTTTTGCAGTACTTGTCACATTTTTTACATCCTGTATATCATTACCAAATACCTTTTCTGTAACTTCCGTCCAACAATTTGTCGCAAGTTCTGTGGCCCTTTCTGCACCTTCTTTCAAAATCTCGTCTAAATAGACGGGTTCTTTGATTAATCTCAATATGTCCTTACGAATTGGAGATAATTTTTCTATTACTACATCCGCCAATGCCAATTTATACCTATTAAAAATCGAGAAAACCCTTGATAATATTCATTCATTCATCAATTCATTAAAGTTTCCGAAAGTAATCACTTTTTCCAATAAATATTACATAATAAAATATGTTTGTTAAATACTTACTGTCCTGTATTTAAACCTACAGCTTCCTTACATATTTCCTCTGGAGTCTTTCCGGTGAGCAAAGAATGTATATTAATTAAATTAGTTACTGCTGGTCGGTTTTCTGGCTCGTAAGTCACTTCGGATGTAAAGTCAGTCATAGCTTTTTTCACTTTCTCCAACAGCACATCAGGTTCATCCAAGATATTTAATCTGGACTTGGGATCTGTGTGTGATTTTGACATTTTTTTCGTGGGGTCACGTAGAGACTTAATTCTTTGGCTTGGATCATCTTAAAATATAAAAATTTTATTCATCAATCTTCAAAACCAAAATTAATGCGATTAGATTTCAGAAATTACTGTTTCAAAATTACTGCTTACCACTAATAAGAGTATGTGGTATCGGAAAAGTTTGTCCAAATTGTCTATTAAATATCTGTGCTAAATCTTGTGCCAATTGAATATGTTGAGCTTGATCCTGTCCGACTGGAACGTGCGTTGCTCTGAAAGAAGAATCTTTATATGTATTTCATTGCATTGCATAAAAACTACAGGGTAACTTTTAACAATTATATTAATACTTCAGAAGAATTATATTAATACTTTCAGAACAATTAATAAACTTAAAAATGAATATACATATATATATTCTCTGAAATATTATTGACATATACTTAAGAATTATTTTCCATATCCAACGTCAAGATACTTACTTATACAATAATACATCAGCTGCCTGTAGAACGGGATATATATATAAGCCTAGAGGCACGTTTTTTAAAAATTCGCTTTTTTCCTTAAATTGTGGTAAATGCGCTAGCCTCGCCATGGTCGTGATACTGCACAAGATCCAACACAGTTCTGTATGCATTGACACTTTGGACTGTTGGAACAAGATACTCCTCTTGAAGTCTACGCCACATGCTATTAGTGTTGCAGTCATCAGCAGAACATTCTCTCTCAATTTTTGGGGATTCTATAAATTACATTATATTACTGTCAACAGACAATAATGCCAGAGTACAGAAATTTAATCCATTGTAATTTTACTTGCGGCAAAGTAATGGAATGCAAATCCGCTATGCTGCACAGAACTGGTTCCCCAGAGTTCTGTAACTCCACCCATCTCCGAATGGCACCGAAATAATTTCCTAAGTGTACGCTTCCCGTAGGCTGAATTCCGGAGAATATCCTTTTTGGATATTTAATCAGCGTTGTCTACAAAACAGAAAAGCACATGTAGTCAATATAGACACTGTAATCAATTGAATTTTCATTAAACATTTAACACGATGAATAAAATTTTTCCTAAAATGTAATAATTCTTACTAATGTTTTAAATATAGTCATATAATTGATTAAGCGCTAAATCTATCTATCTCAAGAATAACTGTTTCAGGCATAAAGTGAGGTTAGATAATGAAACATAATCGAACCTGCTTGCTATATTCTCTGAGTGTCTCGGACTTTGCTATCCGAGTTCTTTCCAAACGAGCAGCAACTCGTAATGTTTTCAACATGTTTCAAATAAATATTTGTTTTATTAACGCAATTAAATGTGAGATTAGAATCCGGCGTTTGCAGGCGTTTACTCAAAAATGAATTCGATTGTCTGCACTACAGGTTCTTTGTATACCTTGTAGCTGCACTTTTTCTACCCTTTATTCATCTTTTCTCTTTTTTCAACACCAATTTACACATTCGTTTAATTTTAGAAAGCACAATACAGAATAACTATAATAAAGAATAAGATCTATATGCGTTCTAAAGGCCACTGTGCATAATAATTTTTAAACGAGAAAACATATTCATAAAAATATAATTCATAAAACGTCCGACACACTGGCAACGCTAAATATTACATATGTTAGATACGTTTAAATATTTAAATAAATTAACGTATAATAATCTTCAGTACAAAAACCGCTAAAACGTTTATTAGTTGCGTCAGTTCTACCAATATTTCAACCAATCACAATTGGCCTTTCAAAATCGAATTTCACACAGTGTTTAACAAATGCATTAGCGACAACGACTTTCTAACGATTGTACATTTGCAAAAAGTAACGAAGTTGATTTCTGCTTTCTATTAAAGTTAACGAGAAATAATAAGCAAAAGTAATAAGACGAAGAAATACGAATTTCGGGAGCCATAAGAAAAGAAACTTTATATTTAATAAGAAATATAAATACTTCGCGAATCATATAACTTCGAATCCTTTACAGCCTGCCATTTTTTCCAAAGTTACAGCGTCAATTAATTTTGCATTCCTAGTTATATGAAAGCAAAGATTTCCTTTTGGAACTGAACGCAATTAAATCACTCGTCATCTTATTTTATCTCGATTAACCTGTCTTAAATTTATAAAAATACAGAAAACGTTCCGTCTCTTCGTTTCACACGAAATTTACACTCCATCGCGGGACGGTCTCATTTTCTTTTCAGACATCGTCCGATCGAAAGATGGTTTCCACCGTAAAAATGTTCAACGTCACTATCCCGCAAAAGGACGATCTCACCTGCGCGATCTGCAAGATCGCGAATTCTGAGAACGATCCCATGATCTATTCCAACTATTGCGGGAACAAGCTCAAGTGTCGGTAGGTATAACAATGATACGATTATCAATGTGATTGGTTAGCGTATTGTTCGAATCCTGTTGATACACGGATTTTAAAGACGAATCTCGAATTTCCAACGAGTTCGTCCGCCTAGTCGGTCCTAAGAAAGAAACATTCACTTTTTCAGGCAATTTCTTCAAGAGACTCCTCAGGCGATGGCCGCCCCGATAACTAATCGGAAAATACTCGAGATCGGTGGTACCCTTTATGTCATCGTTGCAAAAGACTTGTTCGAAAGCTGTACCTTCCGGGATCATTGTGACGCCTTCGACATACAGGTGGTACGTTCGCAAAGGCACGCGTGGTTTTGCTGTCTTAATCCGTGAAATGCAGAGAACCTCTCTCTCACTGAGATCGATCTTGCTCGCTAATCTCAATGTATGAATATTGTGTAGATGGATTTACTCGAGCCCATTCCAACTTACGTTTACAAGGCGTGTCTACTTCACACTGTGGAGTACAAATTAACACCGCAGTGGAACAAAGTCGGACTGTATCTGGTTGAGGGGCAAGATTTTCTCAGCTCGACGGGAAGCGTCAATGCGATTATGCTGAATATCAGAGAAATCCGCGGTACGATTCCTGATTTTAAACAGATAATAAGTTAGATGTGCCATATACATTATGCGTATGTACAGAGATATATAGAGATTTCTTCAGCATACAAAATAATTTAAATTAGTAGATTTATAAATTATAAAAAGTTAAACAGATAGCTATAAGAAAATAAATATTGTAGATAACAACGCTCAGTTTCACGTGGAAGCTTTAAATCTCAAAATACCATTTCTGAGATTGAATACCGCGCGTCCTTTGCAACATGATTTGCAGCCAATACGCGTGCTACCGAGGTAAAAAATGTGTATTCTATGAATATCGCTAAAATATATAAATCGCTGTTATAAAATAAATTCATTACTCGTTATATTATAATTATTTAAAATGCAATTACTGCATCTAATAATTCTGTAAACATCCAATCTGTAGCTTGAAAATGGCGAATGTATTAAACGTATCGAAAGAAATTAAAGAAAAGGGCCTGTTCAAGGATTACGAAGATCTGCGCGCATATTGGAAAAATATGGTACAAATCTATTAATAATTCATTACAACTAATGTCTCCTAAGCTCAGTTTTATTGATTTTATTACTTGTATTATTATTGTATTGTATTATTTCCGTTGAAATTAAAATTAGCCATGTATAAAGAATAATTAATTCTTCGAAAATATATTTAATCAAATTATTTTCTATATACAAATATTATTAATCGCCAAATATAACTTTGTAAACTAAAGGAGCAATTGATCTTGTGTCATTTCAGCACGGCTATATATTGCCAGATTACGAAGAAGGACTCTTATTTTATCATATCGAGTTTCTCTACTTCAAGTCGAGCGTTTTCATATATCCTGAAACGTGTTTAACCTCAGGACCTCTAGAAATTCTTCCGCTTATGACGGATCCAGTATCCAGGATTTACAAGTTTGCGGGAGATTTAAGAGGAAGAGTGATGAAATTATGCGGGCAACAATTTGACGTATGCCCAGAGGTAAAAATTATATTATTCGAATTATATATATCTTATAATCTATTTTCTCATTTTTGGATTCTTTCAATAAACTTCAATAAACTTCTTATTTCTTGAAGCTATTAACTCTTATAACTTATCACTTTTTTCTAAAATAGCACTATAATTGCTTTTATCATTTACGAGAATCAATACAAAATTGAAGGAAACAAAAATATATTTAAAAGAAACAAATTTTTGATACAATATATTAATTATTTTACATTAAATATTAAAATTTAAACGGTTTACTAAAATCAAATTAAATTGATACGTCTGATTATCGTTTTTAATACATATTAAATAATTCTGCAGAATACATATCAAGCAGCTGTATTAGCTGGATCACCGATATTACCAAAGGTTGATAGATTTTTAGCCTGCGATTCAGGATACGGTACACGATCAAGAAGAATTAGCAGTGTGACGCCCTTGTCTCGGACATTTGATACATGCAATATTCCCACAAAACGATCGCGATTATCACTACCAGGGATTAATGATTCTCTTACATGTACCGAGTTTGACGATTTCAATTTTAGAATTGGTCCGACGTGTTCCACGAGTAACTTTGATAAATTGCTTAAAACTACTAATAATATTTCGACATTACACGATGCGGATAGTGCTATGGCTAGCAAACCGATCGTACAGAAAAATGAAAGCAAATCGCATTATTTTAAGCAAGAAGAACAAAAAGCTGAAAGCAAATCTTTCGTGGTAAATATGTTATACACGCAAACTTATAGCAATTTTTCATATAATGAAACAATTAATAATAATATTATGTTAAAGGATTTAACGGACAAGGAAGAAAAGCCCGATAAACAAAGACTATTGGATAAATTGTTAAGCAATTTTTAAGGAAATATTCCTATGATTTGCAGTATTCCTGCGATTGCAGGCTCAATAACAATTATTATTATTCGTTTCTTTATATCTAAAACATAGTAGGCATTGTAACAACACAATTTGTATAACAAAAAATACTCTTAATAGAATAATCATAGAAAATTAACTTTAAATCAAAATAAATGAAAAAAATAAGTTAAAATTATAAATTAATTTCATCATAAATTAAAAATTATATGTATATCTCTTAGAACATAAACAGAAAGATAATGCGTTCCTATTTCCTATTCAAGCAGTAATAAATTGTATTCGCGTATCAATCTACAAATAAAAATAATCAAATATAGTTTTCATGGATTTTGCATTCATTTATTGCTCTCAGCAAATCACATCTGTCTCTTTTGTTCTCGATGCCAATCTCTATCAAATCTTTATCCGTAAGTGTTAAAAACAGATCAAAGTCCACCTAGGATAAAACAAAATGAATCGTATATATTTAAAAATGATCAATAATCAACATATAGGAATTGCTGATTAAGTTATTATAATTATAAGGAGTAATACTATTGCTTTCAATAATATTCTAATATACAAATTCTTTAAAAACATACTTCCTGTTCAAGAAATATATAAATGTGTTGGCTCAATCCGAAATGTTTTAGTATCGTAATCAGTTTCGACTGTTGCCAGTTGACGAGTATTCCTTTCGGTGGCGTTTTACAACGCGGTGGCGTCGGGGTATTTTCGCCAAACACGTTCTCCTCGTTAACATCTGAGGGCACATGGGGTGATTTGACTGGGCTGAATTCAGGCGTAAACCCGAGAGTGGCATTAAAATTACCCGAGGAATTATTCAGATTAATATCCATAGATTGTCCCAACTGTAATCTGTAAAAAACCGAATTTGTTTCAACTATTACTTTAAAATATTTTATTTTAAAATAAATAATTTAAATATTATATTTCTACCTTTGAAGTACAGCGAGAGATGACTCAAGCTGATCCTTGCTCATTGCAGAACACGTTTTCAAATTATTTTTCATTGTATTTTCATTTTGATAAAGAACGTCCGATTTCTCTATGAAACTGTCTTTTTCAAAATTGCCAGTTTTCGGGAACGTAAACATATAAGTTAAGTTTGGTGATATTTGGTGATACTTGTCGGATTCTTTAACTATGGATAACAGGTGAAGTTTGAGTTTTTCTCCTTTACTCTCGTCATCATTTAAAATAGAACTCTCTGTCGTACTGTCGATGTTTTGTTCACTCATCACTTCAATGTTATCTGACGTATCATTCCAATAGTCATCCATAGCCAGTTTTTCCTTCGCCAAAGCAGCTATTTCCGGTACCGTGGAACATTTTATCATGATGCGAGTATATTCATCTACGGTTAATATATTGATTTCTTAAACGCAGTTTTTACGATTTACATCAAAAAGATAATTGATAGAGAAAAAGGAAAAGGGAACAAATATAAAAATTATAATCGATAAAAATAAATTATGTTTTTCTTAATATGATTAAATTTGTGATACAATATAAAAGTAAGCAACAGTTTACCAATTTTTTAGTTATAATACTGTAAATAATATCTCATATTCATTCTTGTGTAACATAATTGAGTCAATAAATCATAATGTAAGCTTTATTATAAATTTTTATAAATTTATAAAGAAAAATTAACTAACTGGCAGTTTCAGACGACAGGCCCAACTCCAATAATTTTAAGAATAACTCCTTGTCGTTCTTCATGGCAGCCACGCATAGTGGAGTAATGTCATCGTTAGCTGTGTTCGCTAATGCGTCCGGACAGGCGTTGTACACCGTTTCGAACATCTCTTTACTTATTGCAGTGGCTAATCCAAGAACCGACATACCTATATAGCAATTAAAAAAAAAAGTCATTATTCAATTCAATCACACATAATGATATAGTTCTTAATTTTTACAAAGTTATTTCTCTCTACGAAAAATCTTGCTTTAAAAATATCAATGCGTTTAATAAATATTAATTTAATACTGAGAATTAACTGCAATCATAAATAGCTGCTTGCTTACCGAGATAAGTCATTTGATTAACGTCGGCGTTTTTCTCTAAAAGCAATTTCACAGTGTCGATATTCCCATTACGAATTGCTTGCATCAGCGGGGTCCAACCAAATTTATTCTTCCTATCTATAACTCGGTAGTTTTCCTTCTGGTCCAAAATTTCCCTCGTGATCTCGAGACAACCGTTCGCCGCGCTTATGTGCAGCAGATTCTCATCGTAATTATTTACAGCGTTCAAAGTGTATCCTTCAAGAAAATTCATTTACTTAATATTTTAAATTATAAATTTAACCAAAATAAACATACAACTAGAGTTACAAATAATTGTTTTACAGTCTTAAATATTCATAGTTAAAATGTAACAATTAATTATGCATCTAATCCATATAATTAAGAAGAAAATTCTTACCTTGCTTTTGCATCGCGGCAATCACCTGTGCTTCCACAACATTTTTAGCATTATCGTGGGACCTTGACTTCAACATTTTTCCTCTCTTCAGTCTTATCAAGTATATTAAAAAATTACATTTATAACAATTAGATTAATAGCTCTCTCTTTGTCTCTAAATAGCAAAACCTGAATCTCATCACTTATAACTGTTTATACTGAAAAGTTTTCCAATTATATTTATAAATATAATAAATACAAT
>JAJVSH010000060.1:618832-634519 GCA_021460005.1 Tetramorium alpestre | reverse complement strand
TGTTTCTGTTTAAGATTATCAAAATCTTAAAAGAAGATTTTATATTTTTGCTTATATATGAGAATAATATTGTTGATTTGAAATTAATGTTTTTTCCATGTAATTATTATAATTATAATAATTACAATAATTGTAATTATTGAAGATGGTAAGAGAGAATTTTGAGAGAATATTGATATGTATATACAAATCTATCGAAAAGGGCACTATAAAATTTCATATATTAAAAATCTATTATATTAGTTTATATCTATTAAATAAAATTGAAAATGAATTTTGCACAAAATAAAAGTAAAATTGTTGCCACAAATTCAGTATACTAGGCTTTCTACAAAGACATTTTCTGATTTCTGTTCAACTTACCAATTTTATTTAATATGGAATTTGATAGAAAAATAATTTTTTAAATTCAATCTAAGAAATCATTAAAAAGAAAGAGAGAAATCTGGGGATAATTAAAGATCTAGACATTAACAATTAATATATTTTTTTCGACCGTTGATATGAATATTCGAATTTATAGCTTATCATGACAAGATATTATATCTTATCAGTGGATATTAAAGATATCCATAAAGCCGTAGATACATTCATTTCATCTTATCACTGTGCCAGACTTACCAGATTGGAGGTACGGTCCAAAAATCGACAGAGAAAAAGTATCCACACAACAGAAGGCACTAATTGCATTCACTGTTTCATAGAATCTGAGTTTCCTCTCCTAGGAAGCAGGGAGGAAGGCTAGATGCTGGACTACGATTCCTGGAATTGTTAGGCCTTCTTCTTCTCCCGTTGCACAAGACACTCGCGTAAACGCGAATAATAAACTACAATCGCGCGCGGACTAATTATTAATAAAAGTCTTTCACAAAAGAATATTCTTTCAAATGAGCTCTACAAGTCTTATTGTTAGTCCGATTACTTGAACGGCACTCCCGAAATAAACGCGACGAACCCGTCTGGTTCGTTTATTAAATTAAATCGGCGACGAGAGTACGGTTGGCTTCCCCGGATTATTATAAGCAGAACAAGAGCTTTGTTTGGTTAATATTCTCCAGGTACTAGGCCCTTCCACCACGCCAAGGTCGTACCCATGGAAGGGAAATACTTTACCTTGCTATTAATTAAAATAAAAAGTAATCTGACAACTTAAAGGCACGTTGTGCTGCAGCTGAGTATGTATATCCATATTAGAGGTTATAATATTCGATGTCTCTCAAACTTGTTTCTTTTTTTCCAAATTCGTTGCACTTATTGTTGTACTCACATACGGTTATAATTACAATTGCGTACATTCGCAACGATGGAGCGAAGCTTTTTCGTCGCATCAAATGCGATGATTTTATTCCCTGTAAGATACACGAAATCATATTAATATTTGATACGAGAATATACTGCAAGTTCTTGAAAAAATAATTTCTACATATGTATAAACGAAACGGTAACATAACATCTCTCTCCCCCCNCCCCCCCCCCCTCCATAACAACTCTCATTCCCAATCGTGCGTTAATTTCAACGTAATAAAAGATTACAGAGTTCAGAATACCCGCTTCAGTAAGCACTCATCGCCTATAAACTGTTTACTCGAAAAGTTTATTTTTCGCGCGAGTCGATAACTTCGAATCGTTCGTAAAACATGATCGCGTTTCGGTACACGAAGCTCCGTCACCTACATGCCCGACGGTCGGTCAACGGTGAACGAATGCTACGCAGTAACTGCTGAGTCAGCGGCGCTGACTCGTAACGGCGCGCCGAGTGCCGCCGAACGCTGCTGAGCCTGAGCGCCGAATGCCGAGATTTTTTTTCTGTCAATTATTACAAAACATACATATACATATTATATTTATGCAGATTATCAATATATATTCAATGTATCACGAATTTTTTAACGGCGAGTATTACGGTTTTTCCGATGGCTTTCAATCAATCACTTGTCTTTAAATTATCAATCAGATAACGATTATGTATAAAGTAACATTTAAATTGACAATATATATTTTTTATTTTATTTTATATAATATTAAAAATTATACATATATTATTTTCAAATTATTGTTAAATCCAATTAACTAATAAAAATAAAATATCTGTAGTAATTTACTGTCATTTATAATAATATAATTTCTGTTTTATCTCTCATAATTTTTATCAGAGAGTTATTATATATTTAGTCGTTTTCGATGAGTGATTGCGTAAATAAATTAAAACACTCGTTGCCTTATCTTCGATACGAAATAATCGATAATATCAATAGTCTTCAATTATCTCTGGGTTTCCGGAGCTCCTTTCATGAATCGTAAAAATTTACCCAGGCTTGATGGTTTTTAATAGTACCTCATCATTGATATTATGTATCTACGAAACATCAGATGTAATAAATTATAAAATAAATTTTATACCACGTGAGTTTAAATTTTCACGTTACTTCCATAGAATCTTCAATAGCGTGTCGATGTTCAACGAGATTCAATACATTCAGGAGAAAATAAAAGAAATTTTGGAGCAAATTAAATCACATCGGGCATCGAGCCACGCGTCTTCGGCGGCCGTTTATTTTCAGAGTGTGCCGCGACGGATGCATTAATTAGGAGCACCGTAATGAGATGCGTGACGTGAACAGCCCGGGCAGGGCCACTCGGCGGTCCCTCTGGCGGTGTCTCTCCCAAGCGGGGAGGTCCGTCGGGTCGGGTGTGCTGGATCCGCTCCGGGATATGCTACGTATCGCGCCGCGTTGGGGTTAACTGCGATTCTGCCGTGCACCGCCGAGGTACGCCGCCGACGACGGGGGACGGGACACGGCGTGCGGCGCCGGCCGCGAGAACCGCGTCGACCTTGAAGCGAGCGCGCGAGGAGTCGCGACGACACCCGGGAACACCGCGCGCCCGCGCGCCGTCTCACCTTCCCCGTCTCTCTCGTGAGAACCGTCTGACCTGTGGAAAAAATTCTCGTCACCGAGAGACGATATCCCCAACGCGAATCCGCGAGGCCGATCCTTGAAATCGCTCCCAACTGAGCTTCGTAGTCCCGGCGTGAAACGCTGTCGTTTAGACAGTGGTGCGGAGACATATGTGTCGAGCACGTCGCCTGATGTGACACTTGTTTGCATCTCATTATGTGTCGCGTGATTCAGGTCGCGAATGTAGCTCTTCGGCCTTAGCTTGTATAAGATGTTTACATTTTTCAGGTCGGCTCGCACTGGAAGCCTTTTAAGGTCCTGTAGATTGAGATAATCCTGTTAATATTCGTTCATATTTACAGGTGGGAGACAAGTGGCAGGAGGGGGAGGAAGATCTTAGGATGCATCGTTTCTGAAAAAATACAGGGACGATTAACGATGACTGAAGACAGACTGCGCACGCGACTATTATAATATAATTTTATCTACCTTGGGACTAAGGTATGTTTGTTTGACAAGACTTTCTTCAGTGCGATGGGACATACCTTGAAGCAACGAAAACACTTTTCAGATCTGCCTTTTCCTCCATTATGCTAGCTCAGAGAATCTTTACTGAAGTTTCAATTGGAAATCGCTCAATCTCAGTAGAAATTGTATCCATCAATCGCGAACGAATCCCCGATATATTTTTTGTAAAGGCATGAAGACATAATAGGTCAGTGATGTGCCTTTATCTTCGGTATTTCAATTTTACTATGACAGTAAGTATATCATGAAGAATTTAACAATTTTTAATTTTCAGAAACAATAACAATCTTAACGATATAAAATTAATGTTCTTTTTTATATGTCTTGATGTCTTGACACATTTTCAAGAAAAGTGTGTATGTGATTAATAAATTTCTTGACCGCGGCCATACATACCGAAAGATGGATAGCTCCGAGTATGAAATGGTCAGAAACATGACTCTTCTCTTCTTCTTTGAACGACTGATGGACAAGGGCGGTCCGCGTACGTTGCACGATCTAAGTTGCCAGTTCGGGGCTAAAGGATTCACGAAGGAAATGCGTCAAATAGCGGGAGGATCACAAAGTGGCCTTAAGAAATTTCTGGCGCAGTATCCGGCGCTCTTTCTGATTGACGGCGACTACGTATCCGTCAACACGTTTCAGCCGATCGTGGAAGAGGAGAGCGGAAATAAGTCGGGTAAACGCGACTATGCCCGCGAGGCCGTAGAATACTTCACGAATAAGCTATTGCAATACGGAGTGGGCACTGAGGTGCCTATCAAAAGCCTCCTGGGACATCGGTCGCAAGCCTCGCCGGAAGTCAGGCATATATCCGGTCAACACTATAAGGAATTTCGCGATTTTCTCACGAAGTATCCTGATGCGTTCGTAGTTAGCGAGGATAACGTAATATTGAAACAATACGAAGGCATGAAGCCGGAGCCGTTTCACGAACTCGAGCCAGATATTCCGATAGATCCGGACGTTACGGCGAAATTGTTGGACTTTTTCTGCGTGTGCATCGAGCAGAAGGGTCCGATTCTCATAGATCAGTTATTCAGTATGGTCGATGAGAAGTTCTCGCACGAGAGTTGGACGAGTATATTCAAGACACCGCAAGATCTATCGACTTTCATAAAAATGTTCCCAGACGCTTTCCACGTGCAAACCAATCTGGTGACGTTGATAGGCCGACCGAAATCTTCCGTGATGGAACCCGCGGTCGCGAAAACAAAGACCACGAGCGGCAATCAACGCAATCAGAGCAACAGCGTGGCTCACGTGAATAATGTGGTACCGATCGTTCCACCGAGCAAGATCCAGCTCACCCCGCCACCTTCGGATCGATTGGAAAATGTCTGTAACAACGCTACATCTCAGTCCAATTCGCTGCAGAATGCATGCACATCGCCTGCTGTCGAAAGCAATAATAATTCACCGCCCGTAAGTTTGCAGCAGCAGTCTCTGAAGCAAAGATTCAATACAATAGTTATGAGGACTTTGGCGGATAATACAGAGCGGGATCGTAGCCTGCAAACCGCCCAGATGGGCGACGCGTGGAAATTGAAGGTGTTACAGCAGACCAGGGTGATAGCGACTTCGCGGGAAAGTCTTCAAGTTGTAGAGGACATAATAAATCCTCGAAAGCCTCCACCTGACGGTAAAGTGGTCGTCTCTTTCGATTGCGAGGGCATAAATCTTGGTGTTAAGGGACAGTTGACTCTTGTACAAATCGGTACAATGAGCGGTCAAGCGTATGTGTTCGATTTGGTCACGTGTCCGAGTCTCGTTCAAGCTGGAGGTCTCCAAAAGCTGCTGGAACACCCTCATGTTATTAAGGTAAAAATATACAATATATGTACAAATTAATGTTATAATGATAATACAAATAGAAATATGTAAAATAATGATGTAACAAATAGAAATAAATAGAATACAAAAATATATAATTATTTCACAAAGGTAGATAGCTACTTTAAGCGTGTAAACGTGTGTTGATTTTTGCAGGTGATTCACGATTGTAGAAATGACAGTGTCAATCTATACAATCAATTTAAGATTACGTTGATGAATGTTTTTGATACACAGGTACTTTATATTCTTTGCTTTTTTTTATATATATATTAAAACAATGTTACATTTGTATGAAATGGTAATATTTTTTATAGGCTGCGCATGCAGTGCTTCAGTTTCAAGAAACAGGGAAGCCTGTGTACAAAGTTAAAAACGTTAATCTGAACACTTTGTGCGATCATTATGGTGCTCCGTGTAATCCGCTGAAAGAACAATTGAAAAATATTTATCGTAAGGATCAACGTTATTGGTCTCGACGCCCCATGACTCGCGACATGCTAATTTACGCGAGCAGCGATGTTTTAAGCCTTGTACCTCAAGTTTATAATGCTATGTCTAGGTATAATTTTATTTACTACATTCTTGTGAGTTTTTTTTTCATAAATAATGGACTTGTACAAACTAATAATGATTTTTGTATACTGTTGACAGACTTATAAAGCCAGAAGTACAAGGTCTTTTTGTAGAGTTATGTGAAGAACAGATTCAAATGCACATAAGACCGTCAGATGTAAAAGCACGCAAGAAGCAGCGAAAGGTTGAAACTGAAGTGGCAGATCTGAAAAAGAGAATGGAAGAAGCGACGAATAAAAATATTGTATTGAGTAATCGCGAAATTCGACTTCTTCGTTATCTGGATCTTACCGAAGATGAAAAGGAAAAGCTTAAGGGAAGTTATAAAGTTGCTAGAAAATTGGAAAAGTTAGAGAACATGGGCCAGGATAAAGGCGATAGTAGCGATGACGACGATGAGGATAAAACGGATGATCATGAGTATCAGAGCTTGGAAAGCTACACATCGGAAAATTCTCACTCTGGTAAAATATCAAGATAACAATTTCATTTGACATTTAGTATACAAGTTACAAAATTATTAAAAATTTCAAATTATATATACTTAAAATATTTTTTAAATATTTAAAATATAAAAATATGAGTTTATCTCGTTAATGAGTTTTAACAATTTTATATAATGAGTATAATTTGATGATCTGAAAATTAATTTTTAGGTGGCATATTGTCGCCACGGAACGCCGACACTCCAAGTCTAACTGAGTCAATGCAAATGATGGACGAAATACTCTCAGACAGTCGAATGGACAAACTGGAAAAAATTGAGAAACTAGAAGCCATACTATCAGCTGTTACTAGCTCCACGACTGATCAGCTTTCCTCCAACAATGCAGATGCGTCGCCTATTAAATGCGTCTGCATGTGTCAAGACGATAAGACCGACAATCCGCGGACGGATCGCCAAGCTACTGGAATTAGTGTGGCTTGTCAAACGCTTAGCACAGGTGATATAGTATTTACTAGGGTTTTTGTCAGCGAGGAGGAAAAAGAGAGAGTAAGATTATTGAATTCGCCAAAAAAATAGGTATTACAGCTGCTGTGAAAGTAGTAGAAAAGTTGCCATTTATAGGTTTTTTTTATAAAACGGAACGATTGCATAAAAGAATTAAGTAGTTGAAATTTATCTATTTTATGTAATATATATAAAACAAGATTCATAGAGCAGAATTGGCGAAACTCACAGAATGTTTTCTGATGTGTCTGCTCCCTTAAAAAAGTGTCTTAAATGGATAGGCCTTGTTATACATGCCTTTCCAGATCTGACGGTAACGATCAGATTTTTGGAAAAAGGTTAATTTTAATATGAGGGTATCGTACGTTTATTATCTGCTTGAAGATTAGCTTTCTTTTACGAGCGTTTAAGAAAGACCGAATCGTTTCAATAACAAAAATAGTAGTAACAAAATATAAGCGTGAACAAGATTTTAATAGCCGCAAATCTTGTGATTTTTACTCTAACTTGCGGCTTTTTATGTTTGCCTCGGGATTAAACTGCTAAAGAAATTTTTTTAATATTGTCTCTTTAGGCAAAATATATATGTATACATGTACAAATATGAATAGAAGAATCATACTGTTTACATAAGGGTAACGATTGCTGACGTTTTTAATAGCGTTTCGAAATTAACAGAATGCATATCTCATGCTTGCGAAATATTTTTTATGTGAAGTACTGCATTAAAATCGCTAATTTTTGTAAGTTTTGTATGGCCTAGTTTGCGTCACTTATCATCAGATGGGACGAATTGTCGGCAGTAATAAAGCATAACAATGGCTATCTAATAAACAAATGCTTTTTCCCACAGGATTTAAGCTTATGCACGCGAAATGTCAAGTTATGCAGACCTCTTCCTTACATCGATTACAGATATAACTTATTTTCGTATATAGCTATACAAGTGCCAATTTAATATAAAATATATACAATAAACGGATTAATACATTTTATATTTGTATTTAATTACGTGCTTGGTGAATAATTATGCTCGCACTTCCAGTGAATAAATAATCTGATAGTATTAAATAAGATAAAAGCATTACTCGTGTCGCATAGATCTGCATTTATAATCTTCTAATAACATATCATTAATAAGTAAACTGCCAGCGAGGGAAGTGACGATTTCAAGAAACCTAAATAAATCATTGTCATCGTAAATTGCTAGTGTTTTTAGTGCAATACTTTACACATGGACATAGATAATATACCTTTAATACCAATCGCGTAATCATTTTTAATATTAGAAGCATACTATGAAGGTATATAGCCGAAAGACAAGTTATATAAGCGACACATTCTCATTTATTATCAATCGAGAGGCTCAACTAGTATCAAATTGTTCGACTATCTTGTATACACTATATAAAATTATACTAGAATCTACTACATAGTATATCTATGTTTTTTTTGATCTAATCAAAACGTCGACTGCTAGCAATATTTTTTATAAAATTCTTGAGAATGTGAGACAAGTATCGGGTGTTCTCTAGTATTTTAATGTAGATGTTTGATTATTTCGTTATATAATTGGAAAGGAAAACAATAAGAAAATAATACTTATGTGAGAATATCCTTGTTGGAGAATGCATCTCTGCGTTGTTATTAGAAAGTGCAATTTAGTTCATCGCAAAAATATATTTGGTTTTCAAATTATTATTTCGGCAGCTATCTGCGTGCATTATTTTATATCAGGATAATTTTGCATGCGTTTGCAAATTGTGAATAACCTTCGATATACAGAAACTTTATTTGAGAAATTCGTGCTTTATATAAATTATATTTCGGATGAAAATTCGACAAAAATATAAATCTCTTATGAAAATATAAAACAATTATACATCCTTAGGCTTGGGTTTAATTTTACTCACGTTATGGTCTTTTAGATACCTTCTTTTTAATTCTCTAATAAATATACATATATATATAGTAATATGCAAATTTTTATAAATATATAATATTAATTATATATTTATAAATTTTACATGTATAAAATTTATCTGTATATTGATAAAATCATTTTTTACTTCTTGCACTCATATATTCATTTTGGGATAATTGCCTATGGGATTATTGCGAATTTTAACTAAATTAATTCTTGTTAACATAAATTATTAATGACGTATTAGTTTTGAATTTAACAAATATGAAAGAAAAAATTATAGATACTTTCGCTTTTAAAAAATAAATTATGAAACTTAATCTAGTTTTTATAAATGAAATGAGTGCTGAGGATTGACAAAAAAATTATGTATGATGATAATAGTTGGTAGATTTATTGGCTTGCTATTTGGTTCACCCTGATTTTCAGAAAAGAAAACGTCTTAATGCCATTCTTTATTTATTAACATACATCTTCTTTTCTAATTATCTGGGTGATTCGATTTTTTGACTTAGCAATATTTTAAGGATAAAAAGATATCATCCAAATTATTTTATATCGCATTTACATAATAGTAATTATAATTTAAAAAAACAAAGAACATTACAAAAACGAAAGAATGCTGATTTATATAATTAACAATGACTAATTTGTTGCATACAGATGTGAAGTAAAGTCTAAAACAAAAATATACGTAATAAAGAATATTATAAAAAAGATTAACATGTGCATTTGTTTATTTTTACACCATTTATTTTTAATATTTAGCTATAGATCATTTTATACTTTACCACATCCATATATGATCACACATGAAATTTTCAAAAACAAAAAACATAATTTTTTCTTTATTTTTAATTGCTGAAAATCTTTATTTACAAACAATGTTGAATATTATTTTAGAAATATGAATACTGTGCAAATAAAAACATTAAATATTATAACATCATTAAATTTTATAATTTTCTTAACACGTGCGACTAAAAATATACGAATAAAACCATAATTTACGTGAATTTTTATAGCCTATATCTACAAAATGTAATACAATTAACCAGATCTAATCAGCTTTATTTTGAATAAATACTGTTTGAATGACAGATTAATTTTTCTTTTAAAAGTACAATAGTGAAGAGTAACTATATCAATATGATCATACTTTTATATATTCATTTGAAACGAACACTGCTGTATCACCAAAATTACTTAAGATGTAATACAATATATTTGGACATAGTAAGTTTATCATTTGTTGCAATATAAGATTCTAACGAATTGCCCTTCGAGAAAATTTGATCTGCATAGTCTGAATACTTCATTGAGCATAATTTGTATTCCAATAAATCTATGTTTTCTTGCGATAATATATTTATAACACCTGAAGGTATTTCACACATTGAAAACATATCACAATACCATGTCAGATTACAGAAATTTGCATCAAATATCACAATGACGGAATTACCAGCAATTAAAGTTTGCATTAATCGAAAAAATAAAACGTTTTCATTTCCTTCCCTAAGAATGATAACACCTAATGCCATACGATTTTGTATTACTTCTACCATTCCATTTTGAGTAATATTTCCTTGTGCAAAGGAGTGCATATCTGGGAATTTTAAACATCTTGATACTATAGTTGACAATATAGGTTTCCTAAAAGAGAAAAACAAAAAGATAATGTTCAAAAGTCAATAAAAATAAACACAAAGGTAAAATATTGAAATACATATATATTTCCCATAGATTACCCCTTAAGATTTAATATGTGCACAAGTCTTGATAATATTTTTATTCTAGTATCAATAGACATTCGACTCCAAGTTTGAAATCCTTTCTCAGCTGATTGATAGCATTTTATAATATCGTCACTATAACATCAATATATTAATTGATTAAAAATAATATGTTTTATCAAATTTTTCAAATTTGAAAATTATTGCAGTTAATAAAATCAAGAAAACATGTATTCATACTTTGTAGCATGAGCCCATAGATAGTCATTATGCTTCCAATACATGCCCTTTATAGGTTCTCGCCACGTACCATCATAAAATAGATTGCGAAATGAAGTAGAGCTTATTTCAGCAATATGCGAGAAATGTACAACATTTACATTTTGTTCTATATCAGTTAAGTCTGATTCTACATCTGAGCAAATTCTATGCAAACGATCCCGCATCCGTATTCGAGTAACCATTTGTGTGTGAGGAATAAATACAACACCAGAAAAATCCATATGTGTATTTATAAATATTATGTGACGCTGAATGGTTAAGGAAACACAAAAATCGTTTTAATAAAACTTAAAATAATTATTCGAAAAAATCATTATGTTATAATTTAAATAATGTACCTGTATGAGCAGTGCTAAGCTCTTTATACCTGTAATATCATCGGACCATATAGATAATATATACAGTCTTTTAGTCTCAGGGCATTCACGGATATTAAGATCCGACAATGATCTAAATGTATCAATAGAGAATGCGACGTCTAAATAATGTCTCTTTACAAGCCATAAAAATTTCTCTTTTACTTGTTCTTGTACCCATATTTTACGTAATGGAAGGTCATTTGTTATTTTTAAATCATTAATAACTGCATACAAGTCTGAATCCTCAAAAATTATCATTTCACTCGCTGTATAAATATGCTCTGCATGAGTACTTATATATATAAAAGTTCATAATTATAAAATAAAAATATATTTTTTTGAACACGTTACAATATAAACAGATATTTACGTTACCTATATTATTGTCCCAATAATTCATAAGGTTACAAGTTTCTTTAATATTCCATATGGTATCTGTTCTAAAATACAAAAAAAATATGTTTAAATAATATATAAAATCTATGAAATATATTAATTTTTAATGCAAAAATTCCCTGATTAATAAAAATGAAAAGAAGTACTTATAAATTAAGTATTTTATATACATATACATACAAGATAGGATATAGCAAGAATGATCGTATTGCAGATTCTTTACATATACAGAAGAGCGTAGCCAATAATATATATATCATCTTATATTCGTCTTTTAATGTCCCGGTTGGTACTAGAAAATAGAATAATAGTAGAAGATATAAAATTCCCATATATATAATAACAATTTAACACTTTTCATTGCTATTTGTTATTACCACTTACAAAAGTAATAAAACAAAGACATAAATAATATTATATTAATATATTTTTACGATTATATTTGAAAGAATAATATTATTATACCTATGCAACGATTTAAATTATCAAAATCAGTTAAACTCTCTAAAATGGTATCAACTACATCTACGTGTTTACACACGGATTTAAAAACCGATATGTTCTCTCTTATTATATTCGCCAGAACCTCCGCTCTATAGATGCAAAAAGAAAAGAATTAAAAATAACAAAGATAAAGGCAACTACTACATCTCTTATATTATTCCATTTTGAAATTAAATCTCTATTTACCTTTCTGAAATATTAACGGTCTCATGAAACCTAACTGTTTCAGCTAGATCACGTATTTCTTTCAGTGCTTTCTAAAAATATATAAGAAGCAACATTATACACAAAAAAAACGTACTAAGGCTTTTCCTAATATTACTATTAAATTTCATATTATAGTGCCCAGTTTACAGTAGCCTACATGTTATTACTCACTTCTTTGTCGTTATCATAATCTAACTTAGTGTAATGTTCATTTAAAACGTTTGCTTGCTCCATGATTGCTAAACTGAAGTTACGATTATCCTTATAAACAATTTACGAAACAGGAAAGGACGAAGAGGATCGATATTCCGCCGTGTCATATTCCGCAAGTGTCATATTAAAATCTAAGAAGTGGGGTTACTGTGAGCAAATCATACATTGTTTACATTCATATGTACGTTTACGGCAACAAAGAATGTTCGAATTCTGCAACGACGCTCGAAAAAGAATTATTGTACGTTTTTCAGCTAGCCTATGTCTCATTCCTCAAATCTTCACCATTCATAAAATATGAAGATCATTAAGACGTTTATTAATCAAAAATTTCGATCTCCTTCGAACCTCTCCCTGAGATCTGAAAATTATCGTCAAATGTGTCCGTATGACGTTTAAAATACGAGTCAAGAAGTGACTGTATTTCGCCAATGGTTTGTTATGCATATGTTTATCAATTGCGAGATACTTACGTATGTATTTCTTGACTGCGTTTAAAATGATAACGAAAGATAATTAGCTATTTAAATTGGATTTAAACAAAAAGTGAAGCATCACAAAGAATATACCTTACCTTATTGTAGCTAGATTCCTCGGATCTGTTTTTCATCATCTCGCTCTATTATAATTTACATTTTACATAGAAAGGCATATAATTAATTGTCGAAAAAAAGAGAAAGAAAAACGAAAAGAAATTCAATGACAGGCAATAAGCTGTAGTTCAATTGTTCCTTTCTTTCCTTATGATATGTATGATAAGAACCAGGTTTGATTTTAATAAGGAAAATAATTGTGAAAGCTTGTTCAATTTGAGTAAATGAAATTTTGCAAATGGATTTAAATATGATAGAAGGATGAATATTATTTCAGAATAATGTTATATAATCTACAGTCATATTCTTTATTTATTGACACGAATTTTCTAATTATCTGTGTGATTTCAATTATACCAACAATATTTTTAAAAAGGATAAAAAAGATATGAACTGAATTTGTATAAAAGGCATTTATGTCGTCTTAATAATGATTAAACTAAAAATTTACAAGGAACATAAAAAAATATTTATATAAAAAAAATGCTTCGTATAATTATCAATGACTAATTTTTCGCATATTGATAGGAAATAGTCTAAAACGATTGTATAAAACGATTTAATAAAGAATACTTACAAAAAGATTAATTTGTGCATTTGTTTTCACAACAGATATTTCTATTTAGATAAATAGATAATTATATATTATGTATTTTATATTTTATAGTTTTTTATATTTTATATTTTATTATATCTATAATCTATCTATAATCTGATAATATATAAAAATTTCAAAAGAATTATATATTATATAATATATAATACATATATTAATACATTTTCCTTTTTCTTAATTACTGAAAATCGACTTACAGAAGATGTTGAAAATTATTTTAGAAATGAATAGTTAGACGTAGTTTGCGAATAAAAATATAAAATATTATTATTAGTCATCATTAAATTTTATAATTTTCTATATACAAATAAAAACATAATGTGCCTGAATTTCTGTGTTATCTATAACATGTAATTAATTAATTACTTCAGTTTCATTTCGAATAATTGCTTGATAACAAATGTTTTTTTTTAAAGCACAATATTGAAATATGAATATCAATACATTGTTATACTTGTATCTCGATACATGTATCTAAAACGAATATTGCCATATTATATCATCAAAATTATCCAAGCCGGAGTACAATATCTTTGGACATAGTAAGTTTTTCGTATGGTTTCGTATATGCTTCTAATAAACTGCCTTTTGAGAACATCCTATTTTCATAGTCCGTATATTCTTCTGATAATAAATGATATCCCAGCACATTTGAGTCTTCATGAGACAATACATTTATAACGCCTGAAGGTATTCCACACGTTGAAAACATACGACAATACTGTATCGGATTACAATAATTTGCATCAAATATCACAACGGCACAATTGCCAGCAATTAAAATTTGCATTAATCGAAAAAACAAAACATTTTCATTTTTCTCCCTAAGATAGAAAACACCTAATGGTATACGACTTCGCGTTATTTCTACCATTCTATTTTGAGTAACATATCCTTTAACAGTGGAATACATAGATGGAAATCGTAACCATTTCGCTATTATAGCTGCCAAAACAGATTTCCTAAAAAAGAAAAATAAAAAACAATTATTCAAAAGAATAAATTGTTCATCAAGAATAAATAAGAATAAGATATTATAGAAACATATATATGTTACACATTTTCCATCAATTTACCGAAAATACATTAACGAAAACATTAGATTTGATAGTATTGCTATTCTAGAATTAATACTCATTATACTCCAAATTTTGTATCCGTTCAGAACTGATTTATGGCACAATGTTATATCGTCGCTAAAAGAATATATTAATTAAAACTTTAATGTGTTTTGTAAAGTTTCTTAAATCAGAGTATTATTGCAATTAATAAGAATAAGAAAACATATACATTCATACATTGTTGTATTTGCGAATAGAATGCCATCATGCTTCCAATACATGCCCTTTACAGGTTCTTGATATGTATTATCATAAAATAGCTTACAAACTGATTTAACGTCATTCATTTCAGCAATATGTGAGAAATGTACTACATTTACATTTTGTTCTAAATCAGTTAAACCTCTTTTCGGATGAATGCCACTCAATACATTTGACTCTTCCTGTTTATACCACATTTCATCATAAGGGATAAGCGTAATACCACCAGAGAAATCCATATATGTATTTATAAATATTATGTTACGCTGAATAATTGGGAAAAAGTAAAATCATATTAATAAAGCTTAAGATAATTCTTGGCAAAAATGTTATATAATTTAAATCACTTACACTTAAGGTCAGTGCTAAATTCTTCATATTTGCAATATCTTCGGACCATATAGATAGTATATATAGAGAAAGGTCAAGGCACTCATAGAGATTAAGATCCGCCAATGATTCAAATGTATCAAAAGGGAATGCGACATCTGAATGTCTCTTTACAAGCCATACAAATTTTTCTTTTATTTGTTTATGCACCCATATTTTACGTAAAGGAAAGTTGTCTGTTGTTATTAAACAATTAATAACCGAGTACAAATCTGAATCCTCAAAAATTATCATTTCACTGGCTGTATAAATATATTCTGAATGAGTATTTATATAAGAATTCTTACTTATAAAGTAAAAATATATTTTTATGAACAGCACACTACAGTATAAATATAGTATATATATATATATATATA
>JAJVSH010000060.1:606092-618712 GCA_021460005.1 Tetramorium alpestre | reverse complement strand
ATATTTATACTGTATTTATATAAGAATTCTTACTTATAAAGTAAAAATACATTTTTATGAACAGCACACTACAGTATAAAAATATATTTTTACTTTATAAATAAGAATTCTTATATAAATACTTACCTAAATTCATATTTAAAAAAAGTTTCACTTTTTCCTGAATTTGTTCAATTTTCCATATGGAATCTATGCTAGAATACAAAAAAAAAGATATAAAAAATTATAAACATTCATTTTTAACGT
Organism: Tetramorium alpestre; assembly: GCA_021460005.1. Lineage (NCBI taxonomy): Eukaryota > Metazoa > Arthropoda > Insecta > Hymenoptera > Formicidae > Tetramorium > Tetramorium alpestre. The sequence continues at coordinate 618,466 of JAJVSH010000060.1, read as the reverse complement.
AAAAATTCTTTGATTAATAAATATAAGAACAATTAGAGTAACAACAACAAATAAAGAAATTACGTATATATAGTTACAAGATAGGATATATCAAAAATGATTGTATTGCAAATTCTTTACACATGTTAAAGATTGTAAGAAGAACTGTTAAAAATTGTTTTAGATTTTCTTTCTCAATTGTTTCATCTGAAATACAAAATGAAAATAAAAGATAGAAGATTTTCATAAATAACAATTTAATACGCTCATTACTATAAATTGCTTATAAAAAAAAAATAAAAAAATAAATAAGAATACAAGTCACATAATATTGAAATATCTTGACAACTACACAATTGCAATAATAATATTACTTTACCTTTGTTACATGTTGCGACATAAGTAGTTAAATATTCTAAAATAGTATCAATTATATCTACATGTCTACAAACGGATTGAAAAACTGATATATTCTCTTGTATTACATTTATTACTCTCTCCACTCTAGATAGAAAAAAAGATATTAAAAATATTATAAAAATAAAAAAGATAAAAGGAAATTTCTATTATATCTCTTATTGTTCTATCTTAAAATTATATCTTTATTTACCTCTCTAAAAGTGTAACGCTGCTAGGAAATCTTACTGTTTCAGATAAAAAATATATTTCGTACAATGCATCCTAAAACAAACATACAAATAGTATTACACAAAAAAAGACTGAGATTCTTATTATATTTCTTGATTTATCTAAAACAGTGTATCTCATAATGATAGTTCACACGTTATTACTCACTTGTACGTTGTCGTCATAATCTAGATTAGTATAATATTCATTTAAAACTTCTAATTGCTTCATGATTGCTAAATTAAAATTGCAATCAGTCGTTATCCTCGCGGAAAAATAATGAGACAGGCAAGGACGAACAAAGTCGGTATTTTATTGACAAACTGACAATATCATACTGAAGACTTAAGAAGTGAGGATTCCGGGAGCAAGTCACACTTTGTTTACATCTATGTGTACATACATACATATACGTTCGCATTCCCCAAACGACGTTTTTTTTTAATTTGACGATGGCTGTTAGTCCAGTAACGCTAGAATGCTACAAAAGAGAAGAAGATCCAAATGATATTCCTCGAAGAGAGATAATTCTCATACACGTTTCGTGTATTTATAAAAAAAAAAAGTAAAAGATCGAAAAGACATACTTATCTCTTATACGAGGCTACAGTTCACTTGCCGCTACAAGTGCTTCAATCCATAGATTACTTTGTCTCGATTGGTCAAACGAACATTTGAACCTTCGAAATATTGTAGCCCCAAGTATTTCGCAACTCGAGTCTCGAACAATGGCGATCTGTGTGAGGATTCGGAGTAATAAATAGAGCGCAAAATATTTCATGAAATAAAAAACAGACGAGTATAAAAGCATCGAGGTCAAGGAGAAATTCTTCGAAAGCAAACACGACAAGAATTGGCGCGGGAAAAGGAATAACTTCCTTTCGCCAATGGCTTATCGTGCACGTGATAGTCAACTGCGATGATACATTTGGTCTGTTCTTTATTGTTTAAAACGAGATCGAAAGCTTATTGGATGTCGGATAAAGAGAAAATGATGCGCCTACAAAGAACAGACTTATGACTGTAGCTTGGTCTGTTTTTCACAACTATTATATTACTAATTTTCATTTAAAATAAAATAGAGATGTAATTAAACATCGAAAAAACGAAGAAAGACGAAAAGAAATTCCGCTATGAACAAGTTACAATTGTTTTTTTTCTTAATTAGTCATTATGCAGGCATTACCGCAGTTTGAAACATATACGCAATTTATTAAAAATAGTATTAAATATAATGAATATCTAATATAAAAAAAATCTGTTAATGATTTCTTTACATTTTTAAAAAAATTTTTTCTCACTCTTTCTTTTGACATCTTTTCTCTTGAAATTGCATGTCGATTTGGGATATCCAAATGTTTGCGAACAACCAGCGACGAAAGTGTCATTTTGCCACGTTGCTGCAATTCAGATCATTTCTTAGAGGACTGGAATTAATGAAAATTATTTATCAAAACAAGAAAGTGTAGGCATGTATTCGTTAGTCAATACACATGTAATACATATACATATGCACTAGCCATGCCGTGCATGTGCGAATGTGTTTACATGACATTTCACAGTTACTTACAATTAATAAATCTTTCCTGAGAGATTACGATATGTTAAATGTTACGTTTTTAACGCGTTTAATAAAAGTACGTTTGCACTTACACGGAATATTCAAGAGAAATGATACTTCACGGGAGATAACCTTTTCGTACTGCACACATCACGTTCGAAAGAGACAATCGCACTCGTTTCCAGCCGGTGGTCCCTGGAGTGTACTGTTTTTCGGTATAGATGACAGAGCTCTCGACAGCTTACGAAGCTTATATAATGAGTAGTTAGTAGCTTCATCCACGTATTTGTATTTTGTACTTAATTTTATTTAATAGACAACTAAATATTAGATATGAAGAAATGTATAAATATGAAATATGCTTATGAAATCTTTTCTACAGCAAAGCTAAGAAACTATGCCGATTAGAAGTCGTATCGGTATACAGAAGGAAAAAAAATCTTGTCATACAATTTGCAGAAGAGAAGGGAATAGTTATTAATCAATGGCCTCTTGTAACCAATCCACAGGGTTTTCATATCGGGATAGTTGTCGCCTTTGGTCATCTGATACCGTTAAATATAATCAATTCTTTCCCACTGTAAGTTGTTTTACTTATCTGTAATATATCCAATCTATAAATTATAATGTGCAATTAATGTATTCATCTTTTTTTATTACAGCGGTATGTTAAATATTCACACTAGTCTACTGCCACGATGGAGAGGAGCAGCTCCAGAAATTTATACCTTAATGAACGGAGATCCTCAGACAGGAGTAACAATTATGAAAATAGCAAAAACGTAAAATCTTTTTAAAAACTTATTTTCTATATTTAAGCTGAAAGTATCGGAGAAAATATAATGAATTTACATAAGTTTCTCTCTAATAAAAAAGATTTCATAAATATTGTATATATATATTTTTTTTTCAATTCTTTCATTGATAAAGAAATGCCACAAGTCATTTACATCCAAGTTTTATTGGTAGAAAGATGAATATTATAATATTATCTGCATCATTTAGATCAGTAGACAGTTCTTCGTTACCTCTATGTTACTGCAGGTTTGATACTGGAGAAATAGTAGCACAGGAAAAGATGGACATTCATGCGGATGAAACTCGACCAGAATTGAATGTAAAGTTAGCAAAGCTGGGTGCAAATGTTTTGATCGATGTGATTGGAAAATTGCCACAAGTGTTATCTTCCTCGAGGCCTCAGGGAAAATTAGGCATAACGTATGGTAATTTGCCTTTGTTGCTGTACTAACAATAAGTAACAAAATATATCGGTGTTTCAATTATTTCACTGATATTTCTTGATGATTACACACTTTTGTAGCACCTAAAATTACATCGAAGATTTCTGTAGTGAAATGGGATGAGATGACGGCGAAGAATGTTTATGATCTGCATCGTGCTCTTCTAGGATTGTATTCGCTAAAAACCAAGTTTGATGGCACTAGTATAAAATTGTTGGATGTTCGGCAGACGACGAAAATGAGAAGTGAAACAAGTATAGATGTACCAGGTAATTAATGAGTATTCTTGATTTGCTGTGATACTAAGTTAGTATCAAGATTTAACAACAGTTTATTCATATGAAGAAAATGATCTGAAAAATGTGATTATTGAATATTTAAATATAAAGTATACATGGTTAATATGAAAATCCTCTTTCAGGTTTCGCGAAATTTGATTGGAAAAATAAAGCGTTAATTGTAACATGTAAAGGACCAAGTTGGATCTCAGTAATGAAAGTAATTGTGGAAGGTCATTCAGTTATGACTGCACGGGACTTTGCAAATGGATTTATACGGGGTAGAAAGAAAGATTGGATATTATTTCAGAGTAATGTTACATAATCTACAGCGCTGCTTCTGACTCCAACGCTGTTCTTTTGTAAACCTATGACAATTTCATTCAGAAATAGATAATGAACATTAAATTTTTATTCACTACAATACTAAATTTAACTTAGAATGTACAAAATGTAATATTGACGCAGTAACTATTGTAAGAATAAAAAAAAAGTAATTATATATCAATGTTTCTTTAAATATTCGATGTTCGAATTGCTTTTTGTTCATTTCTGATTTTCTAATTTTGCATTAAAAAAAATAGTATTTTGTCTCGTGCGAAAATATTTTTTGTATATTCCTTTTATTTCTTGTTATATAATTTATTTAATATCTCTTTTAATAGAATTGTTATATAAAACTACAAAGCATTACTAAAAAATAAAGGAAATAATGAGAAATAAGTAGCGTGAACTATGCTAATATTTAAATAAATCAATTTTAAGTGGAATTTGTAGTAGATTTTCATAGAATTCGGTTTTCTTTAAATTACAGCAAAGTTTCTCTCTTCTATGTTCTTGTATCTTACAAAAAAACAGAATAACACTAAATGCCTTATATAAACGTAGAATTGGAGCTGCAGATAGAAAATTGTTGATATTAAGTCTCAGTTTCAGAGGCCTGAAATAAAAGAAATATTTTTACTATAAAAATTTCTTTTTTTTTATTACATTTAATGTGCCAATGATATATATACACATTGACAATATTAAGCGGAAGACACAAAATGGAGTTCAGAATGCTTCAAGACATTATTCTATAGTTTGTTGTACATCACAAAATAAAAATAAATATAATAATTTAATTTACATTAGACAAAAAATTTTTTCTTCCTATTTTCCTGTAATATTAATTTTTGCATTCTCTTCAGACGACATATCTATCCTTTCTAATTGATTAACCTTGTGAAACCAGCTCAATCAATTTACTTGTATACATTTCAGATTAAAGTACTTTATATTTTGTCAGATTTAACTTATTGTCTCTATTAACTCTATTAATGTTGATGTATGTGCAATTATCCCGATTTATTGTTCGTTCTTTTATGTATTATATGCTAGATAGAAAAAGATGAAGAAATTACTATTTAAAAAAATAGTTTGTTTTACATTTTACTACTTATTAAAAATTTCTATATTTGTATATAAAATGTCTATATATATAGACAATTAGACAAAATAGAAAGTACATCAATCTAATATTCAAAAATATTGCTGTTTATGAACAGTAAAAATTTATGAACTTACACTAGGGTCGCAGTCGGCACAGTGCCATGAATAGCCTCTTCTTTTCGGAGACTTTTTCACAGGAGGATCTAAGCATGTAAAGTGATAGCATTTCTTACATTCGTCACACCTAAAACAGATATTAATTATTGTGTAACATAAAGATTCATTAAAATGACATTTCTCAATTTACAGTTCGAGTATAATTTTAAGATTTGATATGTGTAATACTAACATAACAAGATTTTGGTTGGTGCCGGCAGTATCACAGACGTTACACTGCGTCATAAGGTCCGTGTCTTTTCCTCTCTTTGTTCCCGTCGACAGTCGACCACTGCTATTCATGGATACATTAACTGGAGGCACGTTTGCAGCCGGAGGTATCACAGGTGGCGGTGGCAATGTAATTTCGGTACTCGAAGTGGCCACAAACATTTGCGGGCTTGATTCTGAATCTATATGTCCCTCCGGTCGACGAATTGGTTTTATCTTCGCATTTAATTAATTACAAATTATTAATTAATTACAATTAACGTAATAACAAAAGAAAGTAGAAAAAATATATATATACTTTTATTGTAATTCTTCTATGAACCTCTGGTTGGCTTTGGATCTCTGGATTTTCTATATCTAAACTTTTTCTTTTATGCTTTCTTTTTCTTTGCTTGATTCCAGTTATCGGATCCGGAGAATATCTCTTATGCTTTTCTCTAAGAAAAAAAAAATGTTAAAAATATTAAATAACTTATTACTGACTTTTACAAATGTGATAAACACATAAAAATTATTTTTTCAAACTATTTTGCACATACCTTCTTCTTTTTTTCCCACTTCTTTGAGAGACTACTTCCGTTCCATCCGCTGAAGCTACCATATATTCCGGTGAACCTTCTCTTATGATGATATTATTGACAGATTGTTGATTATACGTCGACTCAGATACTTGCATAGGTTCTACGGTTGACGGCTGCGGTCCCATTGGTTTAATAGTCAGCTATAAAAATACATACGCTTATGCATATAATACCAAAAAGCTAAACCTTCGTTTATTTATAAATACCTTTGGTGTCATATGCGTATCAGGAGTCGTAACGTTTGTTACATTACTGGTAGAATTTTTTGATGTAGTAGGCGTACTTGGTGTCATAGCTGCTTGCACTTCCTGTGGTGGTGTAGGTGTTGAATTAGCCTCATCCTTACAATGCCTTAATTTACGTGGTGCTGATGTATCCACACGTTCCACTTCCGATCCCGACGATTCCTTATCGCATTCAGAACATTGCCTGCAAATTACATTCGAAAATTTAACAAAATAAATTGAAATCTCAAGCATTCAATGTTTTCATACGTACCATCCCATCTGTCTTGTTTTCTTCGGCATTCGTGCTAAAGGCGGACTTAAACAAGAAAGATGGTAGTGTAAATGACATGTGTCGCATTTAGCGAGAAGATGTTGATTGGTCGATCGTCTGCAGATGCCGCATTGATGCCGTAAGGTCGTCAGCTCGCTTTTGTGATTTTGTTCTTGCGCCTGGCTGCTCAACACTCTACCCTCGCGTATACCTTCGGCGCCTTTACCAACGGGGAGTGGAAATCCAACACCCATTTTCAAGGCAGCTGCTGTAGGCACGCCTAAACCTGTACCTGAAATAAAACGCTTCATGTATTCATAGTACTTAAAAATTTAGGCGTTCACAACTTACCAAGCGTGGGTGCTATTCTTGGCTTTGCTAGATCGGCAGTCGATGGTAGAGGCTTCACGAAACCAGCACTCTTAAGTACTTGATGATACAACTCGATTTTTTCTTTCAAAGTCACGTTTACTCTAATCTGCTCTTCATTATCCTTCATCACTTCGTCATACTTTCTGTCCAATCTCTGTTGTTCATTCAATAACTGCGAGTTGATATCGAGAAGTTCTTGTAACCGCCTCTTCATTGATGTCACGCGTAGATTGCGATCCAAATAATAGCCGATAAATTCTACACTAAAAGCGGGAGCGATATGCCATTTTTTTCTAACATCAACTAATGCCACCAACTGAGACTCCTGTGCTTCTAGTGCAGCCGTATCTACACCCATTAATTCAGCTTTTCTTGCCAATTGACGGCAAGCGGAAGCAGATGTAGTTAATAAACGTGGCATCTTTTGTGTCGGCACTACAATAAATATATCCTTAGAAATATGTCTAAGAATACATATATATATTTGAAAGAAAGTATCAATTTACCCCATGGTGGCGGACGCGATGCCTTGTGAGCTAAATACTTGTGCCTATGCTTGGCCAATTTTCTTTGAATTCTACGTTGCTCATCCGTATCTAAATGATTAGGTTGCTTCAACATCTGTTGTCGATACTGCGCACGCATTTGTAAAGCCAGCCAATTACGCCTACGTCTACGAACGAGAGATTTATCGGAGTGCAATTTGCAATGTGCATAGAATGGATCGGCTTGATCGACTTCTTCACTGTGTGCTTCGGACAATAAACCCTCTCTTTGCGCACTGCAAAAATTATATCTCGTATTTTATACCTGTAGTACAATCGCTGACAATGTAATAATATTAAAATGTATTCTCAAAAAGTATTACCAGGTTACGTGAAAATACGTATGACACATTCCGGCATCACATTCTATACATACGCCTGTACGTGCATAACACGAATCTTCGCATAAAGAACATGTTTTTGCACCCCATTTACTGTATGCCATTTCAAATAGCGTTACGCTCGATAAACGATCAACCTAAAATACATATTTAAATTAATAAGTATTTAAAAATTATAAATATATAAATAAAATTATATCAAACATGCAATTACACAATATATATAAATAAGATTTACTCACTTCACCGAAAGCAACACCTGGCACATAAAGAGCACATACTAGATGAACCCATTTTCCGACGTCTGTCTCTTTAAAAATTCCACCCTTGTTAGGACAGAGCTCACACGATGGATCTTCGATTCCTGCGCTACAAGCTTCACAGAACCATGGTGCCGATTGGCACAAGGAGTCAGTACTGGAGAAACTTTCTACATCAGATACGCCATAACAACCTGAAATTTCATTTTTACTTGTAAAATGTGTATAGAAATTCTTAAAAAACAAGTACATTGATATTTGTATTGAAATCAACATACCTTCGTGAACGCTGACTCCACAACCATCACATTCAACAATCTCGTTTATATCGTCACTCCTGTCTCCTAAGCAACCACAGCAAATTAGTACTTTACTTAATTTATCATCAAGAGGAGCGCCCTTTAGAGCTTGCTGGCGAGCTTGTTCGATCACATCTCCTACAGTTAATCCAGTGCCATCTTTTCCTCCCAACAACGGATCTTCCAATGAATCATCGGATTCTTCAGATGCTTCTTCTTCTTCTATTAAAAATATATTTTAAACAATTTATTAACTTATTATATTACAAATAAATTTCTTTCTTCGCTCTCTTTCCCTCTCTTATGTATGTACTCTCTTTATAACAAATTTGACTTTCATAATATTTTGCAATATATATAATAATTTGCAAAACTGTTTGCAACACTGTTTTACATTATTTTCTTTTATGTCATATAAAAATAGTATGTAAAATTTTATAACCGCAGCATTAATAACCAACTTACCCTTCGCATCGTTGGAATCTACGGAATCGTCATCCGACTCTTCACAATGATCCTCGATTCTAAAATCGCTGTCATCCGAGCTCTCACCAAGATCAAAGTCGAACAGAGATTGCTGCGCTGATTCCACCGGTTTCACCCTTCTCTTTTTGGGGTCTCTTTCAACTGAAAAAAGCAATTTGATTTTTTTTTTCTAAATATCTAAATATATCCTGTATAAGAAAACTTTTCAATTCATATTTGCGAAAACTATGCGTAGAAATGTTTAACAATTAGTATCACACAAAAAGCTACTGTTGATTCGACATTTTTATGAAAAAATTAATGTAACACAAGCAATTTTAGGTTATGTTTGTTTAAACTTTTGCCATATGTACTTTTGCTGGTCATATCACTCTTAATACGTTGAGGAAACTTTTATCAAAGTCCGAGTACTCCTTTGCACAATCTATCGGCAAGCTCTCATCGAATAATCCAACGTATTAACGTATATTTTTTGAAAGTCTCTCCCGTCAAACACGCCACTTGCAAAACACACACACACACATACAGACACACACATACACGTATGCACTGCACGCGCGTGAGCACCGATAATGTGTTAGGTTAATTTTACGTGTCAGCAAATGAGGTTGCCATAATAATAAAGTAATTGATTATGGTTATTATCATGCATTCACAAAGGACAAACCGGATTGTTATTATCATAATGCTGAAATAGATTTAATAATGTATCGATTAAATATCGCAATAATAACGGTAATGATAGAAACTAACGACGTACATAAACGCGCGCGCACGCGCGCATTCATATACATACATACGCTCGCACACACATACCGCAAAAATATAATGGACATTAATATACGTACTTGTAGGACATGTAATTTGCATGTCCTACTAATGCATTTAGCATTAATCAAATAATATACTAATATTGTTTATATTTGCTTAATGGCTTGAGCAATAATTTCACGATGGCACACAATTGTAACATCATTGAATGACAAGAGAAAAAAAATAGAAGATATATATGCACGTATATAAAATTTTTAATATGACAAAAATATGCAGCATACATATAGCACATATATGAAAATATTTAACAGTAAAAAGAACTTTGGTTAATTTACATTATTACAAATAAGTGTATCTCATTAGAAGAATCTTATTACAAGAAGAAATTGTATGAACACTACTCATGTTTCATTATTGCAGTATTTACTTGACGCAAGTGGCCAAATTTGTTGTTACGAAAGTTGCTCTTAAATTTACTCCAGAGTTTGAGTGCTCAAAAAACAGCAATTTTCACTTTCTTCGGTCTCTGAACGTCGCCACCGGAGTGACCAGAACACGGCAGGGATTCCGACCTCTCCGTCGAACTCCCACATGTCTCGTGGCGGTCTCCATTGTCCCCCCGCGAGGCAGCATGACGCGACTTTGTGCCGCATCTGCGGGACACGAGCGCGGGAATCACTCGCGGTCGATAGCGGCATGACTTACTCATCGTTTTCACCAGGAATCCGACGTCGTCGTCCTGCGACATCTCCTCGCTGTCGAGAATCTCGCACGCGACGTGGGGGTATGGTCTCCTCGGCGTTCCCTCGAGGATCCTCCGGGGGCCCGTTCGGCGTCTCCAGGGGTTCACCGGTTCGAGAGCAATCCCACGAGGATATCGAGCGCAGAGGCGAATTGTTTTATCGCCCGGCGTTGATCCTGACCGCGACGGCGTCCGTACACCCGACGACGAGGCGCCGACGCGCCATGATGCACTTTGCGCGAGTCCTTCCGCGGGAAGTTCAATCTCTCACCTGCCGACGCGCGCCGGGGAAATTTGCGCCGACAAAGCCCACGTGCGGCTTTGAACTTTCGTAACGCTCCGTTTCACGCGTGATCAATCTGTAAGAAGCAAGAAAAATTGCAAGTTTATGCGGATCATGCATTAACTCTACATTACTCGTGCAGAGACGCCCATAGGGTGGGGATGGACGTTATTCGAGTGGAGGGGCGGAATGCCTGGGCGCTAGCGGGCTCAGCTAGATTTTTTTATTTTTTTGCTACTTTAGGGAGAAGATTCACAAAAGATTCACAATGTGTTTCTGTTAGACATGAAAAATCTCATATTATTGAAATAATAATTATGTTTTCAATATGTTTTAAAATATAGTTTATTAATAAAGGAATATTTTTCTTTATCTGATTTTTTATCTTTTTTTTCTTGACTATAAAATTGATTACTAAGCATATTTATAAACTTCATTTATTTCTCTAATCTAAGTAATATTTTAATTTTAGTAACATGGTTGTTAGACATTATAATAAAATTATTTTAGACAAATTAATAAAATTATTTTAGAACATTATTATTGATTTAATACTATTTTTTTTCCTTTTCCATCCATGAATTCTTTAACGTTCTTTCTTTTCCCTTATTTAGTTTATCATTCCAAATTCTATTTAATCTTTTTTTCTTTATTTCCTAAATTTTTTAATTAATTTCTTGAAATTTCTCACATAAAAATTTTTTAATTTATTATTGTTTATTCAATAAAATCTCATTCTTTATATAATCTGCAGATTAGAATAATTAATATAATTTTAAGTATTATTATAAATAAACTGCAAAATATTCTTGTAAAATTTAAAAATCATATCTTACAATATCTTTTATACTTGTTAATATAATGATGGTGGACACACATTAGAAATAATTCCAAGACTAAATATATATGAAACTAAAATAAATTCTTTCAGTTACTTCTTTTTAACAGATTAATTTTGTCATATTTAGAACAAAAATCATAAAATTTAAAGACACAGTTAACTTAATCAAGAAGTACAAATGCTTCGTGCTCAAATTCTGCAATAACGAAATGCTAATTAAGCATAGATGATTTTTAGTTGTCTTCTCGGTAAACATTCGAAAGGGTGATTTACAAATTGTCGACGAAATACAGCGGCTAGCGTCTTTAAATCGCGCGGGCGAGGTGTTCCTCTCGTTTGCCGAAGGACACCGAAGAAAGCCGAACGACGCGGTCGTTCGCGAAGAGTGCAAGACGCGAAATTATTCGGCAAAGATACAATGTCTTTGACTTCCTCGCTAAGAATAAAAGGAAGAAAAATGGAATTGCGGAATTACGTTTTGGGACTCCAGAGTACCGATTTATACGCATTGCATGAAAAATGTTTTTCGCAAATGAATGAGAAAGAGAGTATATACTTCCTATCCTTAATAATATGTACAACTACATAGTTAAATTCATATATTGTCAAACTATGCTCTATTTGATTCATATTTAATCACTAGATTGACACTGCTCCTATTCAATATATCATTAATTTAACTAAAATAGTGGAATTGAAACTAAACACGTTAACTACATGTTTTCTGTTAAAGTAATAATTTCGACACACCTGATAGTTAAATACAACAAAATGTTATTTACTTTTACTTAATTCAAGGAATTTATTTAAACTTAACCCTTTAATATTTAATTATTAATATTTAATAT